>JARNME010000503.1:130000-242850 GCA_030179655.1 Scaptomyza flava | reverse complement strand
CCTCGTCTAAAATGGTATTGTGAGTCTTGAAATGAGGTTGAAAAGGAATCTGCTCAAATCATACAGCATACGGCTTTCAAAGAGCTTGAGGCGAATTTTAAAAACGGCAAGATTATGACGGAATCTCCGAAGCGCAAAAAGACTTCGGGTCCTTTTCCACCTAGTGTCCCACCTGTCTTCCCAACCAAGCAACTTCAGGTGCAGAGCAATAATCCCACAACAGGTCCTATTGCTGGCCCATTAATGGTTTCTAACTCGCCAGCTAGAAATCCTTGTAATAAGTTAACCACAGCTAACAATACTTTAATAGTGCCCTCCGATTCGACAGCTTGTGTGCCTAGTAATCCAACTGTAGGTACAGCCGGCGCTCCCAAGCCTCTTGATGTTCTGCCTATCAATAAATTTATCTTCGTGTCTTGGCTAGCATCCAATACCTCATCGGATGAAGCTAGTGCCTACATTACAAATTATGCCGAATCCCCACATATAAGTGTGGAAAAATTTAAATTCAAACACGCCCAAAGCATATCTTCTTTTAAGTTGATTGTTCCACCCGAACTTTTTTCGACGATTTGTTCTGAAAAGTTTTGGCCGTCACAGCTCGTTGTGAATAGGCGTAATAATAATCATAAAAATAATGGTATGAGGATTAGTAGTGCACAGCCTGTTAGCCACCCTGTGGCCTCCACGTCGTCGGCAAAAAACTAACAATGTAATTAGCTTGGCCTATCGAAATGTTTGAGGCCTTAAAACTATACTTGCCAAAAATTTGATTCACAAATAGTTGCACTTAAAGAAACCTGGTTAAAACACGATATTTCTGATTATTCCGTTTTTCCTTCTATATACAGATGCGATTGCACTTCCCGCAAGGGGATGGTGTTCTCATTGCTGTTGACTCTTGTTTTTCCTTTGAACAGATTCATTCTCAGGATCTTCCGGACACCGAGTTTTTATGTGTTAAAATATTACTAAACGGCCGTTCGCTTTATGTTACTTGCTCTTATATTCCTCCTCATTCTGATACTAACATTTACTCATACCATCTTAGTGCCCTGCATCTTGTTTCGTCATTTTTGACAGATATGGATAATCTGATAGTGGTTGGTGATTTTAATCTGCCACATTTTGTATGGTCTGTGAATGACACATCTTTGGCGGTGTTACCAGTCACTTCTGATGATTTTATCAATGGTCTACTGGAGCTAGGCCTATCGCAAGTTAACAGAGTGCATAACTGTAGTGGTAGAATGTTTTTACTTGAAAATTTTTTCGGACTGAGATTGCACTAATGCTAGTAGAATACCCCCTCTAGTGCTTCCGGAAGATACCTACCATCCAACCTTCGAACTATCCATCGAAATTCTTAACCCTTGGTCAGTATCTAATAATACTATAAAAACCCGTTCATTTCGTAAAACTTACTTCACTAAATTCTATTATCTTCTTCAACATACTAATTGGTCTCGCCTTAATTCTTGCAGTGATGTAGAAACTACCATTGCCATACTTTATAGGACCTTGAATTCGCTTTTGGATGTTGCCCTCACTTGTTCTTCAAGTGACAATAAACCACCTTGGTTTACGAGAGAACTATCGAAATTGAAAAACGCGAAAACAAGATAATATAAAAATTTAAAAAATCGAGAACTACTTTAGATTTTTCTTCGTATTTAGTAGCCAAATTTAGTTTTAATAATTATTGTTATAATAATTATTTTAATCGTTGCAGACTAAACTTTTCACGCGACCCTAAACAGTTTTATAAAATTGTTAACTCTAAACGTAAGACTTCTTGCTTTCCATCCTCAGTATACCTAGATGATACAAAAGCAAGTTCTGATCAGGCAGTAGCTGATTTATTTGATGAGTATTTTCAATCAGTATACTCATCGAATTTATATAGTAGTAGTAATTCCTAAACTTTTCAAGTTCAAACGTCAAATTTAATATATGTCCCAGAAATTACAGAGTCTACGCTCCTGAGTGAATTTAACTTTATCAAACCTGGCTACTTGCCTGGTCCTGATGGAGTGCCAGGTTGTATTTTTAGATACTGCGCGGATTCTCTTTGTAAGCCCTTAAATAAATTATTTTACTTTTTTTTTGACTCAACTGTGTTTCCTGATATATGGAAGGAATCCTTTTTAATTCCACTCCAAAAAAATTCTTCAAGTCTAACGTTAAAAATTATTTTGCAAGTTGTCTGCTATTCCAAAAGTCTTTGAAAAAATTATATGTTCTCAACTGCAACACACACGTAGTTCAATTATATCGCCTTATCAACGCGGTTTTGTTAGGCGTAGATCTACTACCACTAACCTTCTTGAATTCACTTCGCTTGTTATCAAAGGGTTTCAGGAAAAAATGCAAACTGACGTTGTTTACACCGATTTTAGTAAGGCATTTGATTCTGTAAGTCATCCTCTGTTGCTTCATAAATTAAATATTATTGGATTTCCATCAAAACTATTATTGTGGCTTTCGGAGAACTTGTGTGGTCGAACACAAAAAGTAGTTTTTAAATCGTCGTATCTAAACCTATTTTTGTTACCTCTGGTGTACCCCAGGGTAGTCACCTTGGACCTTTGCTTTTTAATTTGTTTATTAACGATCTCTCTTTTGTGTATATGTTTGCTGATGATGTAAAACTATGTTTCACCTATAATGACGCTTCCTGTGTAATTTTCTACAGACGGATTTGGGTGCGTTGTCAGTCTGGTGCCGTACTAACTTACTCAATTTAAATTGTTCAAAATGTAAAGTCATGTCTTTTTGTAGAAGTACCCTCATACTGCTCACTATTTGCTTGATGGTTCACCACTTGACCGCGTGTTGGAAATCAAAGCTTTAGGCATTATTCTTGATCCTAAATTAAAGTTTGACGCTCATATTTCGTAAATGGCCAATAAGGCCATTAATGTCCTTGGCTTCATCAAGCGGTGGTCAAAGAGTTTAATGATCCGTACACCACTAAAACGCTTTATACATCCTTAGTACGTCCTATTCTGGAGTATGGATCTTGTGTGTGGTCCCCACAAAACTCGATTCACCAGGACAGAATTGAATTGTGCAGAAGAAATTTCTTCTATTGCCCTTAGAAGTTTTAACTGGGTTGCTGGAGTGACTTACCCCCGTATTCAAGTAGACTCCTTTTGTTAAATCTTCCCTCCCTGTTAAACCGTAGAACTATGCATGGAGTATTATTTATTACTAACCTACTTAATGGTGAAATCGACTTATCAGTTCTTTTGAGTCGAATTAAATTTAATGTCCCGGTTAGATCTTCACGTAACTTTTTACCCCTTAGCCTTGATCGTTGCTTCAGCAACTATTTAATTCATGAACCATTTCGTGTTATATGTTCTGACTATAACAAACTTTATTCTATTGTCTCCTTGGAGGCCTCAACTCCAGTACTAACAAGTAAGAAGGCTCTAGTCGGGAGAGCCCGACTAGAAGATACCCTGAACCCAGTTGCAATAAATAGATTTAATTTCTATAAGACTTTGGTATACTGGCTTAGCTTCCATCGATTAAGTTCAATATCTCCGGTGTTTCTCAACCGATTTGGACGAAATTTTCAGAAAAGTTCTATCATTATCCATTACTTCAACCCTCATTTTTAGATTTTCCAAATTCGATATTTTATTGTTATCGATATTATGTGTGTATCGGAAACCAGAATAGTTATCGATAATTTGAAGCAAACTTGTTCTGCTCATGGTATAGGAGAACTTAAATACAAAATCAGAAGTCTCTAGCTCTTGTAGTCTCCGAAAAGTTTTGGCCGCCGCAACTTGTAGTTAAGGAGTATACGAATAGGCGAATTAATAGCAATAATGGTATAAGGATTAATAGTACACCGCCTGCTAGCCAACCTGTTGCCTCCACCTCGGTGGCAAAAAACTAACAAAACAACTTAGTTTGGCCTATCAAAACGTTAGAGGCCTTAACACTAAACTTTCTAAATTATATGTTAACAGCTTATCATTGATTCACATACATAGTAGCACTCACGGAAACCTGGTTAAAACCTGATATATCTGATTATTCCATTTTTCCTTCTATATATAACTTGTACAGATGCGATTGCACTTCCCGCAAGGGGATGGTGTTCTCATTGCTGTTGACTCTTGTTTTTCCTTTGAACAGATTCATTCTCAGGATCTTCCGGACACCGAGTTTTTATGTGTTAAAATATTACTAAACGGCCGTTCGCTTTATGTTACTTGCTCTTATATTCCTCCTCATTCTGATACTAACATTTACTCATACCATCTTAGTGCCCTGCATCTTGTTTCGTCATTTTTGACAGATATGGATAATCTGATAGTGGTTGGTGATTTTAATCTGCCACATTTTGTATGGTCTGTGAATGACACATCTTTGGCGGTGTTACCAGTCACTTCTGATGATTTTATCAATGGTCTACTGGAGCTAGGCCTATCGCAAGTTAACAGAGTGCATAACTGTAGTGGTAGAATGTTTTTACTTGAAAATTTTTTCGGACTGAGATTGCACTAATGCTAGTAGAATACCCCCTCTAGTGCTTCCGGAAGATACCTACCATCCAACCTTCGAACTATCCATCGAAATTCTTAACCCTTGGTCAGTATCTAATAATACTATAAAAACCCGTTCATTTCGTAAAACTTACTTCACTAAATTCTATTATCTTCTTCAACATACTAATTGGTCTCGCCTTAATTCTTGCAGTGATGTAGAAACTACCATTGCCATACTTTATAGGACCTTGAATTCGCTTTTGGATGTCCGTGTTGCCCTCACTTGTTCTTCAAGTGACAATAAACCACCTTGGTTTACGAGAGAACTATCGAAATTGAAAAACGCGAAAACAAGATAATATAAAAATTTAAAAAATCGAGAACTACTTTAGATTTTTCTTCGTATTTAGTAGCCAAATTTAGTTTTAATAATTATTGTTATAATAATTATTTTAATCGTTGCAGACTAAACTTTTCACGCGACCCTAAACAGTTTTATAAAATTGTTAACTCTAAACGTAAGACTTCTTGCTTTCCATCCTCAGTATACCTAGATGATACAAAAGCAAGTTCTGATCACGCAGTAGCCGATCTATTTGCTGAGCATTTTCAATCAGTATACTCATCGAATATGTATAGTAGTATTAATTCCTATCCTTTTCAAGTTCAAATGTCAAATTGCATATATGTCCCAGTAGTTACTGAGTCTATGCTCCTGAGTGAATTTAACTCTATTAAACCTGGCTACTTGCCTGGTCCTGATGGAGTGCCACGTTGTATTCTTAGATACTGCGCGGATTCTCTTTGTGCGCCATTAAATAAATTATTTAACTTGTCTTATATGTTCTCAACTGCAACACGGATGTAGTTCGATTATATCGCCTTATCAACACGGTTTTGTTAGGCGTAGATCTACTACCACTAACCTTCTTGAATTCACTTCGCTTGTTATCAAAGGGTTTCAGGAAAAAATGCAAACTGACGTTGTTTACACCGATTTTAGTAAGGCATTTGACTCTGTTAGTCATTCTCTGTTGCTTAAAAAATTAAATATTGTTGGATTTCCATCAAAACTTTTATTGTGGCTTTCGGATTTCTTGCTAGGTTTTTTTTTCATTTTTTCTTTATTTGTCGGTAAACAGGGCTCAGGTTGCCCTTTAATCCGTCATTGATTATTAAAAAGAGCTATGTCTGTATCGACTAAGGATACAGAAAAAGAATAAATATATATGAAGTTATGATAACAGGTTAGTGAATTGGCGCCTTTTCAGCCGCCTTATAGTAACCTCCTGCACTAGATTCCTGGCCAGTCTATTGCTATGAGTTTCCAATCTTTCTCTGTATCTGCTGCTGAAAAAGTTTATTTGTTCATCAACGATCACAAAATGTTGTTTTTAAATCGTCGGTATCTAAAGCTATTTTAGTTACCTCCGGTATTCCACTAGGTAGTCAGCTTGGACCTTTGCTATTTAATTTGTTTATTAACGATTTTCCAGCTGTTATTACTAATTTTTTTGGTTATATGTTTGCTGATGATGTAAAACTTTGTTGCACCTATAATGATGCTTCTCTGTGTCACTTACTACAGTCTGCTTTGTGTGCCCTGTCGGCCTGGTGTCGTTTTAACTTACTCAATTTAAATTGTTCTTAATGTAAAGTTATGACTTTTTGTAGAAGTACTCCTCATACTGCTCACTACTTGCTTGATGCTTCACCACTATACCGCGTGTTTGAAATTAAAGATTTAGGCATTATTCTTGATCCTAAATTAAAGTTTGACTCTCATATTTCGTCTATGGTCAATAATGTCATGAATGTCATTGGCTTCATCAAGCGGTGGTCGAAATATTTTAACGATCATTACACGACTAAAATGCTTTACACATCCCTAGTACGTCCCATCCTGGAGTATAGAACTTGTGTGTGGTCCCCACAATACTCGATTCACCAGGACAGAATTGAATCTGTGCAGAAGAAATTTCTTCTATTTGCCTTTAGAAGTTTTAACTGGGTTCCTGGAGTAGACTTATCCCCGTATTCAAGCAGACTCCTTTTGATAAATCTTCCCTCCCTGTTAAACCGTTCTTAACTAACCTACTAAATGGTGAAATCGACTCATCAGTTCTTTTGAGTCGAAATAAATTTAATGTCCCAATTAGATCTTCACGTAACTTTTTACCCCTTAGCCTGGATCGTTGCTTGAGTAACTATTTAATTCATGAACAATTTCGTGTTTTATGTTCTGATTATAACAAACTTTATTCTTGTACATTCTTGGAGTCCTCAATTCCAGTACTAAAAAGTTCGATCCTCTTTGTTTTATCTAATCGTTACCATTTCCCAATCCACGCAACAAATATTGGACCACTCATTTTATTGTTGAATTTCCCAGAGCTTTATCATTATTTTTAAAATTGCAGAAACGCAAATTAGTATCAGAGGTGACAAAATCTGCTGCCGCCTCGCCACCTGCTGTCCCAGCGCCCGCTGCGCCTGCGGCTGCCGCAAAATCTGCTGCTCAAGTGTCAACGCTGCCGTCGACGAATTCCGCTGCCGCCCAGTTGACTGCCGTTTCAGCAACAATTCTGCCATCAACCTCTTCCACAGCCGCCCCATTGTCTGCTGTGCCATCAGCAACACCGACGTCAACCGTTCTTGCTGCCGCCCCGCTGTCTTCTGTTTCAGCGCCAAATCTGCCGTCCACCGCTCTTTTTGCCGCCCCGCTGTCTGCTGTTTCAGCAACAATTCTGCCGTCAACCGATCCTGCTGCCGCCCTGCTGTCTGCTGTTTCAGCAACAATTCTGCCGTCAACCGATCCTGCTGCCGCCCCGCTGTCTGCCGTTTTAGCGCCAATTCCGCCGTCGACTTCTTCCGTTGCTGCACTTGTGTCTGCTGCGCCACCAGCAACCCTGCCGTCGACCGTTCTTGCTGCCGCCCCGCTGTGTGCTGTTTCCGAAACAATTCTGCCGTCAACCGATCCTGCTGCCGCCCCGCTGTCTGCCGTTTTAGCGCCAATTCTGCCGTCGACTTCTTCCGCTGCTGCACTTGTGTCTGCTGCGCCACCAGCAACCCTGCCGTCAACCGTTCTTGTTGCCGCCCCGCTGTCTGCCGTTTTCGAAACAATTCTGACGTCAACCGCTGCTGCTGCCGCCTCACTGTCTGCTGTTGCCGAACCACTTTTGCTGTCAACTGTTCCGGCTGCCGCCATGCTGCCTGCTGTCCAAGCGGTAACCCCGCTGCCCACTGCGCCTGTTGCTGGCCCGCTGTCTGCTGTTCCAGTGTCAACCTTGCAGTCAACTGCTTCTGCTGATGCCTCGCTGTTTGCTGTTCCAGCGTCATCTCTGCCGCCAACCGCTTCTGATGCCGCCTCGCTGTCTGCTGTTCCAGTGTCAACCTTGCAGTCAACTGCTTCTGCTGTTCCAACGTTAACGCCGCCGTCAACTGCTTCTGCTGATGACCCGCCGTCTGCTGTTCCAACGTTAGCCCCGCCGTCAACTGCTTCTGCTTATGTCTGCTGTTCCAACGTGAACCCCGCTGTTAACTGCTCCCGCTGCCGCCTTGCTGTTTGCTGACTAAGTGCTAAGCTTACCATCAACTGTTCAAGCTGCTGCCCCGCCGTCTGCTGTTCTAGCGATAACCCAGCTTCCAGTGTCGTTGAATCTAGACAAACAAGTGGCTGCCGTGAACCAGCCTCTGCCTCGACAACCTGCCGCTACAAGTGTTTCCCTTCCGTCCACGAATGCCTTCCCTGCTGTAAGGATGTGCGGTGCTTTAATTGTTTTGGATCTGGACACTATAAGTCCCAGTGCCCGAAGCCAATCAGACCAGCGAATTCCTGCTTTAAATGCGGCAAACTGGACCATATATACAAGAACTGCCCGTCCAAGATTGGAACTTCCGGTGCCACCAACGCCGCCGCTGCCGACGCAGTCACTCTTCCCCATTGCGGAGACGCCTTGATAGATAAAGTAGATCATCTACAAATGGTGAGTGTTGCCTTTATGTCAAATCAAGTGAAAAGCAGTGAGTTTACGAATATTTTTTCCCTTCTCGACTCTGGTAGTCCTAGAAGTTTCATTCGGCAATCAGAAGTGCCATCTTCATATAGCCTGAAGCCAACCCTGCTGAACTGCCGTGGTCTAGGTAACGACCAACTTACGTCTTTAGGAAAAATTCAGTGTGAAATTAGAATATTCCAACAAACAGTATTCCACCAATTTGATGTACTGCCTAGCAGTGCCACAAATTTGCCTATGATCTTGGGTAGAGACATTTTTGTTAAAACAAATTTGAAATTATGTAAAATAAAAGTGTCTTATACAAAAAGTAAATTACTGAAGTTAGATAAATATGAAATGAATTGTAACAAGAAACTCACTGCTGTCCTTAATTCACTTGATTTGTTTAGGAAAGATGTCAAACGCACAATGACCAAAAATGAGTCAACCCGGTCGCTTAATGAAAATGAGTTTATACCTGCCAAATCACAGTCGTGTACCACTAAAATAGAGTGTTCCGTCGTGTCTGAGTATTCGTTGAGTGATGCCCTAGCAGCCATTAATGCAATCGAGTTACCTGCTGTTAGTGAAAATGAGTTTAATATAGAGCCTACTCTGCCGTTAGAACAATCTACAAAGTTGCAGTCTGTTATTTCCGCCTTCTATGTTGATGTCCCTTCCGAACTGATTAAACCGACCAATTACGAAATGAAAATCGAATTGACAAGTCAGACCCCTATTTTCTGCCGACCCCGCCGATTATCACATCACGAGCGTAACGAAGTGCGCCAAATATGTGATGACTTATTAACTGCCGGCATTATCCGTCATAGTAGTTCCCCTTACGCTTCCGCTATAGTGCCCGTTAGAAAAAAAGATAATACCTTAAGGAAGTGTGTTGATTATCGCCCGCTGAACAAAATAACTGTCCGTGACCACTTTCCAATTCCGCTGTTAGAGGATTGTGTTGAACATCTGGGGGGTAAATCGTACTTCACTGTACTAGATTTAGAAAGTGGATTTCACCATGTCAAAATGCATCCTGATTCGATTAAATACCTAGCCTTTGTAACACCTGATGGTCAATTTGAGTACGTACGCATGCCGTTTGGCTTATGTAATGGTCCTCCAGTTTTTGCTAGATTTGTATACTTTGTGCTGAAGGACTTGATCAATAGAGGTCAATTAGTGATTTATATGGACGACATATTGATCGCGTCGAGTGATTTTAAAACCCATCTGCAAGTGTTGAAAGAGGCACTTTATACCTTACGAGTGAATGGGTTACGCCTTAAACTGTCTAAGTGTCGTTTCGCGCCCAAAGAGTTGGAGTATTTGGGGTATTTAGCGAATTCTTCCGGTATCACCCCGAAACCAGGTCACCTTCAAGCCATAAAAAGTCTGCCGGAACCCCGGGATAGGAAAGAATTTGAACGTTGTTTGGGTCTCTTTTCTTATTTCCGCCGCTTTGTACCCAACTTTGCCAAAATTGCTTATCCGATGTCGCGCCTGCTGAAAAAAGATGCCTCTTACGTTTTTTCTGATGAGTGTCTTAAATCATTCCGAACACTGCAGTCCAAACTGATCGAGTCACCGGTGCTGTCTATTTATAACCCGAAGTCTGAAACTGAATTACATTGTGATGCTAGTTCCGCCGGATTTGGAGCGATGCTCCTGCAGAAGCAAATTGATGATAAATTTCATCCTGTGTGTTATTTTTCAAAGACCGCTTCCGTCCCAGAATCCAAATTGCATAGTTATGAATTGGAAACCCTGGCTATTGTATACGCCTTAAAGCGTTTTGAGACATACCTGAAGTTCATTCCGTTTAAGATAATAACAGATTGTAATTCATTAGCGTTAACCCTTAAGAATGGTGGATCTTCCGCGAAAATTGCCCGCTGGGCATTACTTTTAGAAAATTATAATTATACCATTGTACATCGGTCCGGTATTTGTATGCCGCATGTTGATGCACTTAGTAGAATAGACACGTCTGCATATGTGGATGATGTGAACCTGGATTTCCTACTACAACTGACGCAAAACCGTGATCCAGAAATTGTCAACTTCGGAGTGTCCTGGAGAACCAAGAGGTTGCTGGTTTGAGCTGCAAGATGGTGTCGTGTATCGCCGATCACCGACTGTGTACCTCAGCTTTATGTCCCTGCCGAAATGATTAACAGTGTCATACGAACAGTGCATGAGAAGCTAGGCCATCTGGCCACTGAAAAGTGTTGTACACAGATTAAAAAACATTATTGGTTTCAGTATATGAAATCTTACGTTAACAACTTTATTAAAAACTGCCTCAAATGTATTTACTATTCCCCTTCCGCTAATAATGGTAATGCTACCCTGCATAGTATTCCGAAAACCCCTCTGCCATTTGATACTCTTCATATTGACCACTTAGGACCCCTTCCGTCCACGCCGTCTAGAAAAAAATATCTTCTTGTCGTCATTGATGCCTTTACGAAATTTGTCAAATTGTACCCTGCCGCTACAACTAATTCCCGAGAAGTATGTCACACTTTAGAGACGCAGTATTTCCCCAACTATAGTCGACCTCGCCGAATTGTTAGCGATCGAGGTACGTGCTTCACTTCCGCCGAATTCGCTGATTTTCTGCAGTCCCACCATATAATCCATGTCCAGAATGCCACTGCCTCCCCCCGTGCTAATGGGCAAGTGGAACGTGTCAATCGTGTCTTAAGTCCCATGATTGCTAAATTGGCCGAGCCATCGGATCATGCCGATTGGGTGAAGCAACTTCCAAAAATTGAGTTCGCCTTGAATAATTCAATCCACTCCACAACTAAATTTGCAGCCTCCGTCCTCCTTTTTGGTGTCGAACAGCGCGGTGCTGTTATAGATGAGTTAACTGAGCGTTTAGATGATAGGCTTATTAGTGAAGTGCCCTTAGTAGACACCCGTAGGATTGCCCTGCAGAACATTGTCAAATCTCAAGAGTATAACACAGAGTACTTTAGCAAATATCATCGCCCTGCCGTTAATTTTGAAGAAGGTGATTTCGTCGTCATCAAGAATGTTGATACGACGGCCGGCATAAACAAAAAACTCATTAAGCGATACCGCGGTCCCTATGTCATCCACAAGAAACTTCCGAATGATCGTTATGTCATCCGAGATGTTAAAGGCTCCCAGCTCACATAGCTTCCGTATGATGGTGTGCTGGAGTCCTCTAAACTAAAATTATGGCTCACGTCTGTTTGAAATTGTGCTTTTGATGTCTGACCGCAGGCAACACCGCCGTTTGGTAAGATTTCAAGCACTCTATGATCTAGAGTAGGTGGAATCGAGGTCGATTCTCTGTCAGGACGGCCGAGTTGTAAAGTATTTATTTTGTGCAACATTTATATTTAATTTCTATCGATTGTTTATGTTATGTTATGCTCGTGTATACCGATATATTGTAAGCTAGTATTAAGGTATCGATGTTAGTATTAAGATTTATCAGAAAGTGTGGTTCGGTCACACTGATCTTGCCTCTGTCTCTTTTCCGGTTAACCTTACGCTGACAACATGTATATGTAACAGCTGCCGAAAAGAATCGATTAAACTATTAACCATCCTAGATATTTAAATAAATAATTAAGAGTGTTACAGATTTATATATAATTTTATTTTACTTAATTTTAATTTAAATTTTTATACTCGATACCGAAGGTAAAGAGTATATTGATGGTGGATGATGGACAATGGTGTCTGTCCGTCTGTATGAACGCAACTTTTTTCCAAACCCTTCAAGCTAAAGTCTTGAAACTGTATCTTTAGGATAGTAAATTAAAGTGTCCAGATTGAGGTTCTACGATAGCTGGGGGGCTGGCAAATCGATAAATTCGATAACTCAAACCCGATAAATCCACATATTTCGCACATCCTTACTGCTAGAACTACCAAAGTTGGTAAGAAGATAGCTACTATCAAGCCCCAAAAAACTTCATCAAAAATTTTGGAGCCACGCCCACCCATTCCGACCCCAGCCTCCCGCATTTTAAAGTCAAAAATGCCTATATCTCTTACAGTTTTTGAGCTATAGCCACCAAATTTGGTGCGAGGTTAAATGATAAAGACCCCCGAAAAATGCATCAAAAGTTTACATGCCACGCTCACCATTACCGTCCTTGCCGCCTTCAGCCGCCCCAACGTTTCGTCATAAACGGGAGTGCGTGTATCTTCCAGAGTTGTGAAGCTAGAGCCACCAAATTTGGTAGGTAGATAGATGGCAACGACCCCCAAAAATCTGCATCAAAGTTTTGGAGCCATGCCCACCCATTCTTCCCCCAGCCCCAAGCATTTTGAAATCAGAAATGGCTATATCTCCCACAGTTTTTTTAGCTAGAGCCACCAAGTTTTGTGCCAATATAGGTAATGATGACCCCCCAAAACTGCATCAAAAGTTTGGATGCCACGCCCACCAATACTGCCCTAGCCGCCCCCATCCACCCCAACGCTTCGTCAAAAACGGGAACTTGTTAATATTATTTTAATATGAATTAATTTGGATTTTATGTCAGCTGATCATAGTTGACAATAACAAATAAAATAAAATAAATAAATAAATAAATCTGTGCAGCAGTGATAAGTTTTAGGTCGTTATTGAACCACAGTCTATCGCAAACCAAGCAAGTGTAGCCAAAGCCGTTGTTCAGAAAAGTTAATGCAAATACTAAGTGTTCCAGGTAGATTGTGGTTGTTGTACTTCAATTCGATCTGAAGAAGTATATGGTTGCACTGTGGCTTGTACTGGTTGTGCTGCTAAAGATTGACGTTGTTGGTTTGTGAGCTGAGTACTATTTTGAACATCGTTTGACCAACCTGCTGAACGAGGAGAGGAAGCAGTAGTCAATTGTAATGAATCACTGGCAGGAGACAAGATATCAGCTTTGCGTAGCCTATAGTTGAATTTTCCTTGGGTTTCTGATATCCTCGTAGCTGACGACTGTGCACGAGTTCTGGATACTGCAATGCGCTGTCTGTCCTCACGTTGTCTCTGTACATTTGATTTTGGAGCAGCGATGGTTGGAGGTCAGCCATGGTCGTAAAGCAAGCTAAATATCTTGCAATTATATATGGCTTGGCTTGTGCTTTAAAGTGTTAAAGTGAAGTAGGGTGCGATAGCCACCGCCACATTTATCGGTAGTGTATCGATCTGTGATACTACCACTACACATTTTTTTATAAATAATAATCAACAAAATATTAAACATTAAAATTCACTCGAATGCATACAAACAATGTCTATACACGTGATTCCTAGAGTTCCGGGTATCGTCTAATCGAGGATCTAATAAAAAGTTTCTTTGCTTGCTTAAATCTGAAAATTTATGAACAATGAATACATACCTGAAAGTATAACAGTAATCAGATTTTTAAATGCGAGAATAATTAACCTTAATAACCTTAAAATAAGAAGAAAAACAAAAATTATAAAACAAATCAAAAATAAAAAAATTAACATATTCAAAAAATTTTGACGCTGTGTTGATCCCGGGTCATACAAGTCAAAAAATCAAAATCCGAGCAACTAGTAAGCAGCGCAATGACCATCCTTACTGTGAGTCGCCGTTTACATTAACGTGTTTTGAAGTAACGGAAAGTTACGTTACGCTTCATTTAGTTTCTGAACATGCAGCCTGTGTTCATCGATGTACTAGACGTTGTCACGTCAAAAAAAATAATAAACAAAAAAACTTGGCAAAAGAGTTTTATTAATTAGGGTTGTTATACTTTTTGAGTACAGTAGTGATTTTGGCCGGGGTATATATCACAGTCCGGCCAAGGCCCACCGTCACATAAAAATATTTATATTTGTCTCCTTGGAGACCTCAATTCCAGTACTAAAACGATCGATCCTTTTTTCTATATCTAATCGTAACCACTATCTACTAATCTAATCTCTGCACAGACACCTCTAATCACTCAGACTCAATTTTCGGCGGCTAGATAATGTCCGCAGACGGGTACCAGTATGTATATAGGTTAGGTTAGGTTTGAACGGCTGACACTCCTAGGGGTGCGCCACACATAGACCGCTAAAGGGTCCTTAGTGAGGCCGGTGTTTGTAGTTGTTAAGGGCTATCCCAATGGACTATCTCTTTGTGGTGTCCTGCGGGGTACGTGTGCTTCGGGCAAGTGCCAGAAGCTTATTGGGTTTCCGCTTGCTGGCTTCATCGAGTGAAGCTAGGAAGGGAACATGTAGGTAGCGTAGTCTTTGTGCTGCCAGTGCGGGGCAGCTGCAAAGGAGATGCTCAAGCATTTCTTTGACGCCAATAACCTTGCATTTCCGGTATTTGTCGCTGTCAGTTATGCCTAGCTTATCCGCGTAAACTAAGATTAGGCAGTGGCCTCTGAGTAGACCTACCAGCCTTCGGCAGTCATGCCTTTTTAGCTTTAGCACATATTCCGTTAGTTTTTCGTTATAGGTTTTGCACATTATTTTTGAGATTTAGCAGTCGAGGTGTTTGTCCACCTTTGCACTGCTGCGTCCCGTGCCTGTGTCTCCATATAGGAGTGTAGCGTTCGCAGGGAGATCGGGACTTCCTCAGTGTCACTGTTGAGTTCCGTTGCACCTTGCTTGGTGAACGTGTTTGCTGTTTCGTTGCCCTCAAAGCCCTGGTGGCTTGGAATCCAGTAGATGTGCAGTTTTTTAACGGTGCCGAGTGCATCCAGCGTTTCCCTGCTCGCCAGGACATTCCGAGAGCTTATGTGGTGGGCCTGTAGGGCTTTGATTATTGCCTGGTTATCTACGAATATGTTCACCGTGTCCTGCGTTGTATTCGTTTTTAAGACTGCGTCTGCTGCTTTCCTGATTGTCAATATCTCCGCTTGGAATATGCTGCAGTGGTCAGGGAGTTTGTAAGTCAGGCTCATAGGTGGTTCGGCCCAGTCTACTGCTGCACCGACTCCCTCCATCATTTTTGAGCCGTCTGTGTATATAGTGATGGCCATCTGCTCAGCTCCTCCTAGGAGCGTGGGCGTAAAGTTGAAATTGTTTCTTGGGGTCATTTAGTCTGTTTCGACTTGGATCCCTCTTCCAATTGTACTATGACCGTAGTTATGTATCTTCATTTTGCCTATCGTGCCAAGACGTTGATTAGTTTTTTTTTTTTTTGCTGTTAGGCGTGCCTGTATGTCCACAACGTTGACATTTAGTATGGTCTGTAGTGCTTTGGTTGGTGTTGTCTTCAGCGCCCCTGTGATGCACGTAAGTGCATGTCGCTTACTTTTTTCCATTCGTTTTAGGTATGTGGATTTCTCTGTGGCTTCCTACCATACCAGTATTCCGTAGAGTAGTATGGGGCGCGCAATCGAGATTAGAATCCAATGTACCAGTTGGGGTGAGAGTCCCCAAGTGCTACCCAAAATTTTTTGCGATGTGTAGAGTGCATTGGTGGCTTTCCTCACCCTTTCCTTCACATTGAGCTTCCAGCTCAGTTTGCTATCCATTACTATCCCTAGTTATTTTCACTCTCTTTTGGTATCAGTGCCTTGTCGTTCATTTTCGGTGGAGTCCAGCGAGGTACCTTGAATCTCTTTGTGAAAAGAATGAGATCCGTGTTGTCCACGTTGATACCTAGACTGGCTTCCATGGCCCATTCTAGTATCTCTTTGAGTGTGTGGTCCATGACAGAGCTAATTGTCGATGGACACTTGCCCGTGATAATTATGCTTATGTCGTCCGCATAGGCAGTTATCTTCGGGGCTTTCCGTTTAAATTTTCTTAGAAGTCCGTTTACCACCAAGTTCCACAGTAGGTCAAATGTTGCCTTTAAATAATACAAAACTAAAACAAGTAAAAAGGATCTTGTCGGGAGAGCCCGACTAGAAGATACCCTGAACCCAGTTGCAATAAATATATTAAATTTATTTAAGACTTTGGTAAACTGACTTAGATTCAATCGATTAAGTTCGATATCTCCGGTGTTTCTTAGCCGATTTGGACGAAATTTTCAAGAAAGTTCTATCGTTACCCATTACTTCAAACCTCATTTTTACATTTTCCAAATTCGATACTTTTTGTTATCGATTCCATGTGTATTTCAGAAACCAGAATAGTTATCGATAATTTGAAGCATACTTGTTCTTATCATAGAATAGGAGAACTTATATCCAAAATCTGAAGTCTCTAGCTCTTGTAGTCTCTGGGATCCACGCGTTCATACATACGGACAGACGGACATGGCTTTATCGTCTCGACTGTTGATGCTGATCAAGAATATATATACTTAATGGGGTCGGAGATGCTTCCTTCAGCCTGTTACATACCTTTGCACAAAACCATTTTACCCATTTTTCCCCATTTTATGGGTAAAGGGTATAAAAAGAAGCAATAATGTCTACATTTCATGAAACTCCCACACATATACTGGTATAACAAAAACATCCGCCAAAGTAAAAACACACTACTATTGGAAAAACATGACTCGTCAGATAAAAGCGTACATACGTAGGTGTCCCAAAAGCCAAATATTTTAGTTTTAATTTTCACTATTTATTGAACATTTGTTCTTGTTGTTATTTTCACTACTTTTCGCGGTGGAAAAATCTTGAATTGTTTTTTCGCGTATTTATGCGTTGAAACGAGTTGCGTTAGGTGACGTTACTAACGTCAGGCGCCGATCAACTTTGTTTTCATTAATATAGCAATACATTTAACCTTGCATTAACTGAACAACCGTATATTCCGTAAGAGGCGATACGCCGTGCTTCTATTGGTTTATGCATTCAGACTGATTATTTTACCCTTAAACCATAAAATGGGAAAAAATGGGTATAATGGTGTTGTGCAAAAGTATGTAACAGGCAGAAGGAAGCATCTCCGACACCATAAATTATATATATTCTTGATCAGCATCAACAGCCGAGTCGATATAGAGATAAGGTCTCGAAATCTCGTCGCATTGCAAAAGGCGACTTGCTTCTGGAGCTAAAGGAAGGCGGCCTGGAGTGTACCAAGCAGCTTAAGGATGAAATAGAGCTGGTGCTTGAAAAGAGTGCAGTGGTTCGCGTATTTACAGAGCAATCACAATTTGCGATTCGAGATCTGGACGAGTTGGCAAATAAGGAGGAAATAGTGGCTGCGTTGTTGACACAGGCTAATATACCTGTTGATGCCTGCAGTGTCAAAAGCATTCGACCAGGATACGGCAACACCCAGGTGGCAAATTCCTCGGTACTCGCGAACCTGGTTAGCAGCATCACTGCCTTGCATACGGTTCGAGTCGGCTGGACCAGCTGCACCATCCACCCGCAGGAAGCACGCACGAGGTCCTTCAGATGCCTTGAAATGGGACATACCGCTAACAGATGCCACAACGCAGTGGACAGGTCCTGGTGCTGCATCAGGTGCGGAGACCTGGGACACAAGGCAGCAAGTTGTATGAGCGAGGCGAGATGTTTCATCTGCAGCGCTAAGGGCAGTGCCTCAATCAGCCACCAGGCGGGCAGTATTAGATGTCCACTCAGCGGAGGTGTTAGTAGCCGTGCAAAGTGAAGTGCATACAGCTGAATCCTAACCACTGTGCAGCGTCTCAGGACTTGTACTCGCAAACAGTGCGTGAAAGCTTTGCCGATCTGAGGGCTGAGTGAGCCATACCAGCTGCACGAGGGACCAAACTGCACACTTGACTCATCAGGAAGAGCGACCATTTGGTCCTGTGGGTGCGCCGCGCCACCACTGACCAGAGTTTCCCGGGCGGATGGCTTCGTGCGTGCGTTGGTTGGCGACATGTGGATTTACTTTTTGGTAGCAGACGCTAGAGGCCGCCACCCTATAGTCATCGCGGGCGACTTCAACGCGTGGGCAGAGGAGTGGGGCAGCTCAGCAACCAATGCCAAGGGACGGGCGTTGCTCGAGCGTTCTCTCTCCTGGACGTTTGGACGGTTGGAGCATCGACGACTCTTTCAATGCAAGTGATCACGTCGCCATATGGTACAGCATTGGCCTAGGTATCGCGTCGAGACGCTTGACACGCGGACTTTTAGTGCCTGTCTAGAGTCTGCTGAGGTCCCCGATATATCTGATAGCACCGAAGACGTGGTTGACAAAACCATGCGGATGCTAAGCAGTGCGTGCGATATTAGCATGACCAGGAGCAGCATATACCATAGGCACCATGTCCCAGTATACTGGTGGAATGAGGAAATAGCCAAGGCTCGGAGCGACTGCAACTATGCGAGACGTCGCTACCAGCGCTCACGTGGATCGCTGGTGTTTCAGGAACGTCAGGCTGAGTTTCTCGCCAGCAGGAGACGCTTCCAAAAGCTTATTAAAGATAGCAAACGCAGATGCTTCTTGGACCTCTGCGACACTGCGGAGAATGACCCGTGGGGCAATGCCTACAAGTTTGTAGTTAAACGCTTTAACGCCTCTTCCCGCAGCCACCCCATGGACCCAGCATCGTTGAAAGAGATTATTAGGCATCTCTTTTCCAGTATGACTGAGAATATTGGTGAGCTCCCGCCCGTTCCAGCCATTCCTCCTGCAGCCGAGCTCATCACACTGGAAGAGATTCGCCACGCTGCATCGATGTTGAAGCCGAGCAAGTCGCCTGGCCCAGATGGGATCCCTAACCGTGCACTCAAATTGGCAAGCGTACTCCACCCTGACGTTTTCTCGAGTATGTACAACAGCTGCCTACGAAGCGGAGTGTTACCAAACCGCTGGAAAATTCAGCGCCTGGTTCTACTACCGAAGCCTGGCAAACAGCTCGATGATCCAGCTGTATATCGCCCGATCTGTCTGATCGATACGGTCGGTAATCTACTGGAGCACCTGACTTGCACCCGGCTTGACGGCGCTATTGCAGCTGCTGGTGGAGTTTCACCGCAGCAGTATGGCTTCCGCAAAGCGAGATCTACGCTGGATGGGATCGGCAAGGTAGGCGAGCTAGCCTCGGGAGCGATAGCCGGATGCAGATGGAAAGGCGGCGCTAAGAAGTACTGCCTAGTGACAACGTTGGATGTCAAAAATGCCTTCAATACGGCTAAATGGGGCTGCATCCTGGATGCCCTCGAGGCGCTCAACGTCCCGGAGTACCTACTTAGGACTACAAGAAGATATTTCAAGGATAGAATCCTGAAGTATGACACCAGCGAGGCGACAGAGGAGCATGAAGTACCTGGAGGCGTGCCACAAGGGTCGGTTCTGGGACCTCTATTGTGGAACGTCATGTATGATGGCGTTTTTCGTTTACTGATGCCTGATGATGCTCACTTTGTGGGCTTTGCTGACGATGTGACAAAAGTGGTCGTCGCCAAGGAACTTAAGACAGTGGAGGGGAAGTGCAACTTAGCCATCGCAGAAGTCTTACAGTGGCTATCTACAGTAGGGCTGCAGATAGCACCCCAAAAAACGGAAGCAGTGCTCATTAGCAGCCGGAAAGCAGTGGAGACAGCTACCATAATGGTGGCCAATACAGTGGTCATCTCAAAGAGGGCAAATAAATACCTGGGCGTGATGCTGGATACCAGGCTTTGCTTTAAAGAGCACTTGGTGTACGCTAGCAAAAAGGCCGCCCTAACGAATCGTGCAATCTCGCGAATCATGCCTAATACGCGAGGCCCAAAGCAGTTCAAGAGGTTCCTCTTATCCAGTGTCACAAGAGCGACAATGCTATACGCGGCGCCGATATGGCAACCAGGATGCCGCTTTGTTAGTTACACCCGCGGACTGAGAGCCACACACCGCCTTGGAGCTATCAGAGTGTGCAGCGGCTTCAGAACCATCTCGGACGACGCCTGCCTGGTTCTGGCTGGAGTAGCACCCGTAGCCGAGCTGGCTAGGGAAGCCGCGGAGATCTTCGAGGGAACGCATGGCGAGGCACTTTCCGCTCCCCAAAAGAAGGCAGTGCGCACTACAGCCAAAACGCACACCCAGGAGAACTGGCAGAGGCAATGGGTTGCGTCTTGCAAGGGGCGCTGGACACATCGCCTCATCCCGAGCATCTCAGCGTGGATAAACAGGCGGCATAGGCAGCTGAATTTTTACACCACGCAACTATTAAGTGGTCATGGCTGCTTCAGGGAATACCTGCACCGATTTGGGCATAAGGACGCCCCGTTCTGCACATTCTGTGGCGATAGATTTGTCGAGAATGCCGAACACGTCCTACTTCACTGCGGACGCTTCACCGGGCTTCGCAGCGATCTGGAGAGGGTTTTAGGCTGTAGCATCGAGGTGGGCAGCCTCGTGTCACTGATGCTGGTCAGCGACGCCAACTGGCTGGCGTTCAGCGCGTTTGCGAAGGCAGTCATGACGGATCTGCGCAAGGCTGAGCGAAAGCGTAGAGGACACGTAGAATAGGTGGAACTTAGCAGTAGCGACGCACTACCTCACGGCCGTACCGCTACTGCAAGGTTCCACTTACGTATACCTTACCTTAGTCAATGTGTACATATATATATATATATTACTTAGGGGATAAGCAATAAATGAATTTAAACAAATAAGAAGGCTCTAGTCGGGCGAGCCCGACTAGAAGATACCCTGAACCCAGTTGCAATAAATATGTAAATTAAATTTAGAATTGACTTTGGTATAAGGACTTAGCTTCAATCGATTAAATTCAATATCTCCGGTGTTTCTTAACCGATTTGGATGAAATTTTCAGAAAAGTTATATTATTACCTGTTACTTCAACCCTCATTTTTACATTTTCTAAATTCGATATTTTATTGTTATTAATTCCATGTGTATATCGGAAACCAGAATAGTTATCGCTAATTTGAAGAAAACTTGTTCTGCTTATGGTATAGGAGAACTTAAATACAAAATCAGATGTCTCTAGCTCTTGTAGTCTCTGAGATCCACGCGTTCATACAGACAGACAGACGGACAGACGGACGGACAGACGGACATGGCTATATCGTCTCGGCTGTTGATGCTGATCAAGAATATATATACTTTATGGGGTCGGAGATGCTTCCTTCTGCCTGTTACATACTTTTGCACAAAACCATTATACCCTTTGTTTGTGGCGGAGGCTTCAAAAGATGTGGTAATGCGATGTGGTGGTTTTCGTTTATGTACTATGTATAGTAGCGTTTATTGTGGATGTTTCAGATGTGTTTGTATGATGTTCACTCTTGTATCGTGATTGTAGGATGTGGTTATTTTTAATATATGTTTCACGTAACTATATGTAATAAGCGGATAGGCTTCTTGTATGTAGGACAATCATATATATAATGAAATTACGCTATAACTTAGACTTAAACTGTACGTGGCTCTGTTAATTAACATGATGAGAGCGACTGGATTACATACAGTTATAGTGTAAAATACTTGTATTAGAAAGGCAAAAATCATGGTTCTGAGCAAATTACATATCTTGAACAATTTAAGAACCCCATGAATTCTGCCATAAACATCCTCCCCCCCTTGCAATATATTGCAAATGGGATCACTGGGCACAGGTCCCGGACAGAATCCAGCCGAAAACGGAATTCTGGGCCTTTGGTAGACCGTTGGCGCATGGGACGACACCGTTCAGCATGACGTGAGGATACACGTCAGCTCCGAGCGCCAAGGAAATCCTCGAGGGATGTTTCCAACGACCGTCGGCCAGAACTATGCTTCTGAATTGATCAGCATCCATGGAGATGGTGCGCAATGGGGTGTGGCACTCAAGCTTGGGGTCGAGGTGGAGCAGGATCTCCCGGTTGAATTCTGTCACTGGTGATCGAAGGATCACCGTGCAGACACCCTCCGCACCCACACGGGTGACGGATAGCCCGAAGGCCGTTGCCAAAGATGTGGCGATGCGGCTGGTGGGGCTGCACGGGTCGATCAGGACGCGAATGTCGAACCGTTTCTCTCCGATATCAAGCTTCACTAGGGCCGTCGGCAGAACGCTCACTGCATTATGCTGCAACAGTGTGGCCAGCGATGTGTGGATAGGATGGGGGGGTAGATGTTTGCGGAGGGCCGGTTGGAGATCGTGGGCCATGCGTAGATGATCGAGCGCCAGCGTTGCGCTCTTGCCTCCTGGATGGTCGGACGTCCTTGAAATGGAGTAAAGTGTGATGGTTCTTGTCGCATTTTCTTGCATTTTCCGCGCTGCGGCAGGACTGCCCAGAATGCTGATGAGCCAGGCAATTTGGGCAGTATTTGTTAACAAGCACCGCACGGAGGCGCTTTTCGGCCGTGAACCGCATGAAGCGCTGGCACTTTCTTAATGCATGCACTCCTCTGCATATCCTACACCGGAAGGAATTGGTGCCGTTGGGACGGTCGTGGTGCGTTGATCTACGGGATGGCATTTTTTGGCTATAAAAAAAAATAGGAACGGTGTAAGTAATTGCGTAGATTGAGTATTGACAGATAACACGGAGTACATTGGACAGCACAGGAGAATTGATCTTAATAGGATAAATTGTCAATTTTGTGAATTTTTGGACGCAGATGGTTCAGGAATGTTATCTTCGATTGGAAGTAGGATAAGCTTCGTAATGGGCCTACGGATGGTGCCACGAGCTGTGAGCACATCTACCACACGGACCTTGTCGTCACTGCCGGGTACGGTCAGAGTTATTCGACCAAGGCGCCACTCGTTTGTCGGCAGGTTATCTTCCTTCACGACGACCATGTCACCGACTCGTAAGTTCGGTTCAGGTGATTGCCACTTGGTTCGCTTATGAAGCTCTTTAAGATATTCATCCTTCCAACCGAAGCAGAATTGTTGGTGAAGGGCCTTTAAACGTTGCCAGCGATTCAGAATAGAAGTGGCCTTTTCATGGATTTCTGGCTCAAATACAGAAATGAGGGGGCCACCTGTTAGGAAATGACCTGGAGTTAGGGCCAGGAGGTCCGTAGGATCTTCGGACATCGGAGAGATTGGCCTAGAGTTGAGACAGGCTTCAATCTTGGCCAGAAGCGTTGAGAGCTCTTCAAAGGTGTATTTGAACGTGGATGTGGCCTTATAGAAAAGAGTTTTGAAACTCTAAGCCCCAGCCTCCCATAGGCCTCCCATATGGGGAGCGCCTGGCGGATTGAAATGCCACGAGAGGTTTTGATGGGCGTGTTTTAAAATAACACCCGTCCTTATCGCTTCCATAAAGTTGCGCGATAGCGTCTTCTCCGCCCCGACAAAAGTTTTCCCATTATCCGAGTGCATTTGCTGAGGGCACCCACGCCGCGCTACAAAACGGGAGAAGGCCGTCAAAAATATCTCTGTAGTGAGGTCCGATGTCGCTTCCAGATGAATTGCCTTGGTGCTAAAGCACACAAATACACACACATACCCCTTTGTGATCAGGCACGCGCGACCGGTGTAATTTTTAACATCAAAAGGACCTGCGAAGTCTACGCCTGTGTGCGTAAAGGGCTTTGAAAAATATGACCTTTCCATGGGAAGATCACCCATCATCTGAGTCTGGAGTCTTTTCCGATATATGACACAGACCTTGCAGGAATTGATAACGGTCTTGACAAGAATCTTGAGTTTCGGAATCCAGAACTTGGAGCGGACAAGACGCATCGTGAGCTGGTTTCCCCCATGCAAGGATATGCGATGGGTGAACCGAACAAGTAACCTAGCAAAGGTTGACGAATAGGACATGATGATTGGATGGCTCTCATCATAGCGTAAAGACTGGGACGCTCTCGTGCGCCCACAAGCCCTGAGAATCCCCTTGCTGTCTAGAAATGGATTCAGGTTGCGGATTTGACTCGAGACAGGAATTTGCTGCTTTAGCGTTAAACTCTTATACTCACATGAGTAATCCCTACGCTGCGCAAGAACGATCATCAGCTCTTTAGCTTCGGACAACTCACTGGAACTGAGTTCTGTGGGACGTGGATCGGAAAGCTTATTGCATCCCTTAATAAAACGCTGCATATATGCGATAACGCGAAGCGCTTTGTGGAATTCAGAAAAACTGCTGAGGAAATCGGACGTAGGAGGCAGTTTCGCTAAATTGCATTTAATAGTACGCTGTTCTACGGCTGTATCTGGATTAGGAATTGTTGAGATGGGCCATTCCTTTTGATGGTGCAGCCATTCAGGCCCATGCCACCATAAAGAGTTATGCACCATATCCTGCGCACGGATTTCTCCGCTCGCTAGATCTGCCGGATTGTGCTCCGACCGGACGTGGGACCATTCGGCAGGTTCGCTGACTTGCGCAATTTTCGCCACTCTGTTGGCAACGAACGTTGTCCACTTACAGGGTGGTTTATTTAACCAGGACTACACAATCGTGGAATCTGTCCAATAAAAAACTTTAAAGTCGCCCGCTGGCAACTTATGGAGGAGGGCTGCAGATAATTCAGCCAATAGGACGGCCCCGCAAAGCTCTAGGCGAGGCACCGAAAGGGATTTAACAGGAGCTACCCTCGTTTTGGCAGTTAGAAGATGGGAAGTTACATGGGTTGTCGTTTCAAATCGGACATAAATTGCTGCACCGTACGCCCGTTCCGACGCATCGAAAAACCCGTGGTACTGCAGCTTCCCTTGTGGCTGGATTTGCAACCATCTCGGAATGCGGATTTCCCTTAAAACAGGATAGCTCTCAAGGTAGTCCTGCCACTTGCTGATAAGGCCCGATGGCAGTGGTTGATCCCATTCCAGTTGCTTGAGCCAGATTTCTTGCATAAAAATCTTGGCCCGAATAATAAAGGGGGCCAGCCAACCGGCTGGGTCGAAACATTTTTAAATTTGAGATAGAACTTCTCGCTTCGTATATGATACTTGAAAAGCGACGTCAGAAGGTATGAAGTAGAATTCATCGCTGCGCGCTTGCCATCGTATACCCAAGGTCTTCGCTTCACTTGAATCATCGATCTCTAGAAAATCCTCAGATAGCAGATGCTCCTTAGGGATGTCTTGCAGGACCTCTTTGGAGTTCGATGTCCATTTTCTTAGCGGGAATCCAGCGCTGTCCAAGGCCTTTCGCAGTTCTGCAATGGTAGTAACGGATTCCTTTTGCGTGTCCGTCCCAGCGAGGATATCATCTACGTACATGTGGTCGGATATGACCTTGCTTGCGAGAGGATACTGCGAACGTACGTCGTCCGCGAGTTGCTGAAGTACCCTCAGGGCCAGAAATGGGGCACAGTTTACTCCGAACGTGACAGTGTTGAGTTCGAAGTCACCAATCTCGCCATCACCCTTTCGAAAGAGGATTGGCTGGAATGGAGTATGCCTCGGGTCCACTAGGATCTGGCGATACATTTTCGTTATATCAGCGTTAAACACATACCGAAAATATCGCCACTTGAGGACCTGCATAGTGAGATCGGATTGTAGAATGGGTCCTGGATGAAGGATATCATTGAGGCTCTTGCCATTTGAAGATGGACAAGACGCATTGAAAACGACCCGCACCTTGGTAGTGGTACTGTCAGGCTTAAACACTGCGTGGTGTGGCAGATAGAAGTTAAGGCTGTTGGAGACGCCTTGGGGTGAGATTGCTCTCATGTGGCCCAAATCAAGATATTCTTGGAGCACGGAGTTATATTGCTCTTTTAGAATGGCGTTTTTGGCTAAACGATTTTCATTTTTAAGGAATTGGGCCAGCGCAATTGACCTTGAATGACCTAAATCGATGTCACTCGGATTTCGGAATGGAAGGGTCACCACATATCTGCCACATTCGCTGCGAGCCGTCGTTTGAACGAAATTAGACTCACATACGGAATCGGTCTCCTTCACCAGCTTCGCTGGAACATCCTCCACCTCCCAAAATTTGGAAATGAGATGATCTAGCTTCATTCCTTCATTGGTCGAGATCTTGGTCGAGAAAGATGAAACGGACTTAGGAATCCCCCTGGAAAGTGGGCCGGTGAGAATCCACCCGAAGACGGTTTCTTGCCCAAGGAGTGAGCCGCAGATGTTGGGATGAGACCCGCTTAAGAGGATAGACGGAAGGATATCCGCGCCGATCAGCAAATCGATTTGGGAACTCTGATAAAACGTAGGATCCGCCAATTCAATAGCTGGGAGGCCTCTTAATGAGCTTCGTGGAATAGAAATTGAGGGCAAGTTACCCGCCAGATGAGGAAGAACGAATGCCGAGGCGTCGATATGTAGTCTTGGTTTTTTAGGAGAGCCTATTGTGAAGTGGCATAACTTCTGAGCCTGGGCTGCAACTGTTTGGTTGAGCCCGGAAACTTGCGCTTGCACGGATTGGAAAGGCAGCTTTATCAAGTGAAATAACCGTTCGAGATGAACGTAGCCTCGAACCTGAATCGATAAGGCACGAGCGATGTATGTGGATCCCCGATGGCATACATTTATGACCGCCGTGCCGAGAAGTACACTCTGCTCGTTAGCGGCAAAGTAGGTTTGAAGATTTGCCGTGGAATTTGAAGTAGTGGACTGTATTTGGGAATTGGAGGAGGTTCTCGGAGCACTATCGCCTCTATGAAGTAGAGTGTTCTTGCATGTAAAGCAATTGTGCGCACTAGTACACTCTCGTAGTTGGTGCCCTCTTGCAAAACAATTCAAGCAGAGTTTTTTCTGCTTAATGTAAGTTTCTCGCTCATTAACAGGCATCTGAAGAAAACGAGGGCACAGTCGGACAGGATGGTTCTCTTTTGAACATAAGTCGCAAGTCTTGCTTTTTGGATTTACATGCGCTTCGAACGAATTCACCCTCTTAGGGGCTGGAGGATTTCGGGATGTAGAAGCGTAGGAGTTTTGTGAAGTGGAAGTAGGTTTCACATCTTCAATAGCTTCGAGCGTTCGGTAGCGTTTATTGAGGAACGCACTCAAATCTTGCCAAGCTGGAATTTCGGATTTGTTCGACAGTGATTGTTCCCATAGGGAAAGCGTGAGCTTTGGTAGCTTTGAAGAACAAAGAAAGACTACAATGCAATCTGCAAACGGAGAGGAGGTTTCAATTTCGGAGTGTTCTAGTGCAGTCAAGCATCGCTGGATGGTGCTTTGAAGGTCTTTAATTGCCGCACCAGATTCGCTGTTAACCGGGGAAAGGTTGAAGAGAATTTTAAGCTGGCTAGTTACCAGTAGCCTCTTATTCTCAAAACGTTCGCAAAGCGCGGTCCACGCAGATGCAAAACCATCGTTTGTGAGCGGAAATTTTGCGACTATCTCGTTGGCTTCACCCGCGGTCTTGGATCTAAGATGGAATAATCTCTCAACCGGAGTCAACCTGGGATTGTTGACATATATTGCAGTAAAAAGGTCCCGGAACGTGGGCCAACGCAGATAGTCTCCATGGAACACCTCTGTGTCACACGGAGGGAGGCGACAGCCCCCGGAGAAGGGCAGAGGAGAGGGTATTTCAACCCTTTCAGATGCGGACACACCTTTTATAGCCCCCTTCAGGCGTGAAAGACACCTTTCATAAACGGAGTAGCAGTGCTCATATTTCGCCTCCATTGCAGCAATATCATCACTCTTTTCTTCTTGTGTGAGTGCCTTGGAACAGATTTCATACTCAGTCTCAATCTTATCCCAAAAGACTTGTAAGCGATCACGGCGAATTTCGAAGGTAAAAATATTATCTTCATCGGATGCGGGAGCATTGACACGGGACTCAAACTGGATCAGTTTGTCCGTAACGGAAATAAACTTCACCAAGGACATCGTTGAATTTTTCTTGGTAGATCTGGTTTTTACCGGACTACGATTCGGAAATTGTGACTTAGAATTTTTTTTCGGACTACGATCCGGAAACTTGGACTTTGACTCTTTATTTGGAAGTGCGCTGGGAAAGCGCGATGACGTTGCGGCTGGTGACGCCGATGGATTTTTCTTCACGCGAACGATTGGATTTAACGTCTCTTCACTTTGTGGAGGTGCCCTGATTGGAATACGAGAAGCTTGCGACCCAGATGGAACGGACGAAGTGGAATGACGACGCTCAGGTTGGGAAAGTGGAAAAACTGGCTTAAGTTTTGCTTTTTTATCGGTCTCTTTTGACCCTGTGGACATACTAGGCTTTGCAATTTAAAAGAATAATAATGTGTGCCGAGTTACCTGGAATGTTAGGTGGGTCACGACAATATTAAAATAAAGCGGAATAAAAACGACGCAATAAATATAAAAAATGTTTTGAATAATAATTAAATAATTATTTATTTTATCTATACCACTTGTATTTATTATTTTTTTTTTTTTTTTGAGTGTTCCAAGGAACTGCGTTCAAATGCAGACGCTTTGGATGCGCTGCTAGTGATTTTTTTTTTTTTTAACGGAACTAAAATAATTTATAAAAGAATATTTATAAATTATTTGGAATATTCCATCCGGAACGGACTGGGAACGGAACGGAAAAAATTAAAATTGGAAAAGAATATTTACAATTTCCCCCGTTAACGGAACTAAAAAATAATTTATTAAAGAATATTTATAAATTATTTGGCTTATTCCACTCGGAACGGAATGGAAACGGAACAGAAAAATTAAAATTGTAAAAGAATATTTACAATTTTTCCCGTTAACGGAACTAAAAAATAATTTATAAAAGAATATTTATAAATTATTTTGGAATATTCCACCCGGAACGGAATGGAATCGCAACAGAGAACAATTGCGAACGGAAAAAACAGAACGGAAAATAAGATATTAATTATAGATTATAATTAATACCTTTAAATTAAGTTAAGTGTCGGACTGTTGACGATCACGATATATTGCCTTACACACTTTAGCGCTTCAAGCGCTTTTATGACAAAGAAATCGCTGTTACCTTTACCAGTTCACCAGAGCGGAACTAGCAAAGCTTACATATGCATGTATTGTTTATATTTTGTCGTTGTAGTTTATGCCGGCAAAAATAAAGTTTTTATTAAATTTTAATCTCTTTGTATGCTCGGCCAGTGTTTTGTTTTATGTTTTTTTTAGTAAATGTTATATTGCACTTGTATTTTGTTTAAGTTATGGAGTGCCGGCGACTTGACAAGTGCTGGAAATAATTCACCTGCAAGTGCGGCGCTTACTGCGTTTATGTGTATATTAAATTATTGTGTGTTATGTTTGCATATGTAATGTGGAATATATATGGAATATAAATGTGGTTGATGGACTGATGTAATTTCGATGTCCGGGTGATGTAATATGTAGATATATATATATGTGTGTGGAATATGCAGACGGCTTAGGAATTAATATATTTGTCTGTTCGCGCATATGCGTTTATACATATACACATGGATGTACATACATATGTTCAGCTTAGTGCGGATTGCCGGCGGCTGCTATTTCTTCGTTTTAAATAATGTATTAAATAGTGTGTATATTTTGAGTGTGCTTGTTAAAGTTGTGTGATGATAAAGAGTATTGGGAGTTCAGCAGTCGGCGCAGAAAAATTAGTATGTCTGTCTGAATATATGAAGATCTACATATGTACGTACAAGCACATATGTATGTAGGTATGTGCAACAGGTGGCGGATTGCCGGCGGCTGTTGTTGTAATAGTTTATGTGCAAAATAATGTGTATCAGTTAGAATGAAACTGGCGTGCTTTTATTGTCGGCCAGTATAATGTAAATTAAGTGTAAAAGTACTGATGTATCTTCGGAATTTGTACGGATATATGTACTTACATATGTATGTCAATTCATTCGTACATACATATGACTGTGCTTCTATGCAAAGCGGAACAGTGGAATTGGAATTTGTAAGATCATATGTATGCCAATAAATATATTTTATTGCATTTGAACATATGACCCTTTTAATGTAGGATTAAAAGAACTTTGGAGACTGTTTTAGCGGGTGCTAAAAAATATGTGGACGAATCGGAATGTATGTGCATACGTACATACAATAAGTTTGCGAATATATATTGCAATATGGTGGACTCTATGTGCCGGTATGTAGAAAAAGTATGTACATATGAACTATGAGAAATTAAGAAAGTGCATTACTTATCTTTTTTCACCAGTGAACTTGCTGGGGCGAGTGGAAGGATATCCGGCTCGAAGGACCAATGTTTGTGGCGGAGGCTTCAAAAGATGTGGTAATGCGATGTGGTGGTTTTCGTTTATGTACTATGTATAGTAGCGTTTATTGTGGATGTTTCAGATGTGTTTGTATGATGTTCACTCTTGTATCGTGATTGTAGGATGTGGTTATTTTTAATATATGTTTCACGTAACTATATGTAATAAGCGGATAGGCTTCTTGTATGTAGGACAATCATATATATAATGAAATTACGCTATAACTTAGACTTAAACTGTACGTGGCTCTGTTAATTAACATGATGAGAGCGACTGGATTACATACAGTTATAGTGTAAAATACTTGTATTGGAAAGGCAAAAATCATGGTTCTGAGCAAATTACATATCTTGAACAATTTAAGAACCCCATGAATTCTGCCATAAACACCCTTATTTACCCATTTTATGGGTTAAGGGTATAAAAAAAATACACACACACACCCAGGCAGTCACACACGCATACCCAGGTGGTCACACACACAAACACACTCGTTCACACATCCCACACACATATTAGCCTAGTAGAGCGGGGTAAGTTGGCCAACGGCCAAGAATGTAGTATTGCGACCCAATACCTTTCCCCACCCCCTTCAGTATGAAAGAATAAAGAATGTTAAATGTATCCACGTTAGTGTTTCTTTTATTGCCTCTCTCCCCTCTTCAGCGGGTTGTCGAAGCCTCTGGCTTCGGGTTACCTCACCATACGGCCCACATGGGATCGTCATGATGATTCTGCGACATCTGCTTCTTGGCCATTTTCGTGTGTAGTGACAAACGGGTAATACCCGTGCGTTGCAGGTTGTAGTGGGCTCAGGAAGGGGAGTCTGGAACGCATTCCGAGTCTTACTGTGTGCGCCCCAGATCCCTGCCTGGGCCTATCACACGCGTTCAAAAGGCGCGGCCGGTGAGTGAAATTGGGTCGAACGGGATTAGGTGATCACTTGGTAAAGCTTCCGGGTCTTACCCTTAGTCGAGCAAGGTGAGTACCTGCTCCCGATCCTCTTCGCGTCCCCGAAGCCTAAGGTTTTACGCCTGGTCGGCGCCGAGGAGTGGTCTGAGGAGAGGGGTGGAAGAGTCTTCCAGGTGATCACCCTGGACTCCATGCTCCTTCCCTTACTGCCCCTCACCCACCTTTATGTTTGCGCATTGGTGTTCGACCTCGGTGCGGCTCACTCCAGGTTTCCAGCATTTTTACAAATAATCTGTAATAGACGCGATTGATGTGCCGACTTCGGCCTAGAAAACGTCCTTACAACTTTTGCCTTTACCTTTACCTTGAGAGCCAGCATTTCTATTGTTTTTAACTGAGCCGATACAAGAGACGGCTTTTCTGCCGGTACTGGCGCAATCAATTGTTATACAGCGACTTTCAACCTCTTTGCAGCTTCGCCTATTCCCTGCAAGCTGAAGTCTGATTTGGAGCGTTTGCTTTTGCGGCTGAAGCGGTCATATTCGTCCTCATCAATAAAATGGTAGAGCGCCTCGCTGTCGTTGAGCCTGTTGTCAGCGAAGTCTGAATTTTCTTTGTCATTGCGGTAGAAAAAGATTGCCAATGTTGTTGAACAAGCTGTGGTGAGTTCCGACAAATAATTTTTTTTTGTTTTTTAACAACTTGTTTTGATTCTCGAAATCATTAATGGTGTATTCCGAGAATTTGTATGTAGGGAAAATATGGGCGCGCAAAAGACTGAGGCGTGCTATAAAAAAAGCGCCGCAGGGAAAAATTTTTTTAAACAAAAATCGCGCGATTTTTGTAAAAAAAAATTTTTGCCTGCGACATTTTAAATGATTTGTATTACTAAAAATGTTTAATATTAAAAGCAACAAAATTGTAAATCACGATATTTCTGTTTATTTTATTTTATTTTTAATATAAACATGAATCATTGACAAAAAAAAATTAATTTTTGACATTCCAAATGCTTAATACATATATTTTTTTTTTTTTGAATAATTTTTTCGTATATGTGATTTTTTGCCGACAGTACGGACAAAGAGCGGGTGAATTGTTTTTTTTTTCTGCATGGTGCAGGTGTTATTTCACATCGCGATCAGGCGTTATCGCACTGCAGGCGTTATTGCACTAGGCGTTATTGCACGCCCCCAAATTTTGTCTGCTGCCTGAACTGCAATCCAGTTTTTTGTTGCTTCCTTTGCGTATCGCTCCCGCAACAACTTCCAACGATGCTTGCATTCACTTTCTTTTAATATTTCGGTGAAACTTTGCTTAAGGCGTATAAGCATGTTGAAACTTTGCGTGCTGCGATGCTTTAAGCACGTTAGAATCGGTTGGTTGGGCCTAAAGTCATACATAACCTAAAAAAATCCATTAATCTTTCGCTCTCACATTCGCTCTCTTTTGCTCTAATTTTTCGTAAGGCAACGAGAAGTATGCCTTTGCCCAGTCGGCTCGACACCCGAAGTGCTATTGAAGCTCTCAGGGATTTTTCGCACAAATGAACAGCAAATGCGTTGTTAGCATGCCCCGAATGCAATGTTTCCTCTAGTATTCTATTTACTTATTGCTATGGCGTAAGAGAAGTTATGTTCCAAATTTGAAGTCTAGCTCCTATAGTCTTTGTGTTTTCAAAAGTGACAGTGTGAAGTAAGACTTGTGAATAATAAAAATGGCCCGTACCAAGCAGACTGCTCGTAAATCGACGGGAGGCAAGGCTCCTCGCTTACAGTTAGCAATTAAAGCCGCATTTAAGAGTGATCCAGCAACCGGTGGTGTGAAGAAACCTCATCGCTATAGTCCTGGTACTGTTGCACTGCGTGAAATCCGTCGCTACCAGAAGAGCACAGAGTTGCTTATTCGCAAGCTGCCGTTCCAGCGTTTGGTGCGTGAAATCGCTCAGGACTTCAAGACCGATTTACGTTTCCAGAGTTTGGCTGTGATGGATACCTGGTTGTCCTATTTGAAGACAAATCTTGTGCGCTATCCATGCTAAGCGTGTCACCATCATACCCAAGGACATTCAACTAGCCAGACGTATATGTGGCGAGCGTGTTTAATTTAATTTGGCATAAATTATAAACTAGAGATCGACGCGTTCATACATACGGACGGACGGACGGACGGATAGACTAACGGATGGACGCACGGACAGTCAGAAGGACAGACGGACATGGCTATATCGACTCGGCTGTTGATGCTTATCAAAAATGTATATAATTTATTGTGTCGGAGATGCTTCTTTCTGCCTGTTACATACATTCGCACATAAGAATTAAATTTTTTTTTTTCCACTTTTCATGGGTTCAGAGTATAAAAATAATGTAACATTTTTCGCATCGATTGCTTGCAAAACAAAGTTTTCTAATACTTTGTAGCCTCAGTAAGATAACAGAGAGAAGAACAAAGAAGAAGAAATATAACTGTGAATGGTACTTACTGCAAGCGGCATGCACAGCAGAGCGAATATATGCATGTCTGCATCACAAAGAGCGGCTCAAAGCTTGATCAGCGCGCTCGTCGCTCTTATGTATGCCGCTAGATATAAAATAATTTGAATGCAATCATGCGTCTTTGTTGTTGCCCATTTACGCTCACTTTTTTGTTTATGCGCGCGCTCTGCATGTCAAACATAAATTTTAATATCCCTATCTCTTCCGCACTCACTAAGCTAAGCAACCCATAACTAAGAGGCTGCAATTAAGGGAATGGCATTGCCTAATTTCACCACCCATACCTAGCTAGCGTTCTATTTTAATAAGTAACATCTTGTTACTTTGAGGTTCATTTATTCAATGTCTTAATTGGAATTGAAATAAATTCTAAGCTTATGATTAACATTTATAAAATTATGCTGTTATCAGTTACCAGCTACAAAGAGAGGGAGAGAGATTGTACTCATATATTTGGCAAAAGTGCAAGCGCAGCGTGTCCCGTTGGTCAACGGTCTCACGCTAGCTTGGCCGTCTAAAGAGGCTTCATATTACTTACACGCGCATACCAAATGTATGCATGTTCTTTGGTATAGGCATACATATATATGTTTATGCTGAGCGTGTTTAGGTTAATTTATACTTGCAACAAAGTGTTACAAGTTGTATTATTGGACGTAGATGTACTAACGAACAGTACAGTCAAGTGGCCCAACGATACCAAGCACCGGCTTGTTAACGCACGGACCCACGCAGAAAGCGACCCACCTCCCGCCCATCCGACCGAGGGGCGCTCCGCTTAACGTGCGGTTACGATGATCGCGAACATGCAGACAAATGACACAAAGCTAACTTTTTATAGAGCAAGTAGGAGTGGCACTGTGTATTAAGTGGGAAAGATCGTTATAAATAGAACACAGAATACGAAAAGGGTTATGAAGAGCATAATTAGAATTACAAGTTTGAAGAGATATAGGTACAAAATTTCTAGTATTTCAAATTGGAACAGCAAAGTTAATTTGGTTAGTTAATTCAGAAGAATCAATTCACCATTAATTAATTTGTGAAAAAAGGAAAATGCTAGCATTATTCTACGATCATTAAGAGAAGGAAGATCTCTTAGTAAAAGTCTACTATTTTTTTTCATTTTTTTTTTTATTTATTTATTTTATTTATTTTTTTTTCCTAGTGCTACAAGTGTTATTACATACTTATATATTAGTGCACTAGTCACATTGTTTTATCATTAACTTTATATTATATGTTATAGCCTATCTTATATTTAACTCTTCAATAGCAGTTTTCTTTTCACAATACGTAACATGTCAAAGATTATTTTCTTTTCAATTTTCAATTAAATATTTATGGTATTACATAATTTTTATTATTATTTTATTATTAAACAATTAATTGTGTCTTAAAACTATAGAATTTTTGTTTGTTTTATGTGCTTAAGTGTGCTTTCAACTTAATTTTAAACAGAGGTGCGCTCTTGGTACTTTTTAAATCTGTTGGTAATTGGTTCCAGAGTCGAACAGCAGAGACGTAAAATTGCCTGCTTGAGCAGGCCAGTTTGGTACGAAAACTAATTAGGTTATTTACTCTTTCCGATGTAGTAAAACTTAAGATATCGAACAAATAGTCAGGTTTTTTGGAAAAGATTATTTTGTGGAGAAGAACTAGTATTTTATAATTTAGTAAATGCGCAAACTCGAGATCAACCAACTTCTTGGCGTAATCCGTTATGTGGTCAGTTCTAGCGAGCAATATTATTAAATGCGACTTTAAGTTTATGTTGGCTCGCGGCATCGAATTTGGCAAAAATTTCTACTCCATAAAACAGGATTGGCATTACTAAAGTTTTTGCAATCATTGTCCTTATTTTAACTGGTAAAAATTGCTGGGTCAGGGAAAGTTGTCGAAGAACGCCATACGTTTTTCCCACAGCTTTATTTACCTGTTCATTCCAATCCAAGGTTCTATTAAAAGTTATCCCGAGATTTACGGCTTTGTCAACAAAATCTATAGATTTACTGCCTACTATTAGGTTAGTAAGATCGTTAGCATTTATGTACTTTTTATATATAACTAGACACTTAGATTTTGACGGATTTATGCACAAACCATTTTCTTTAGCCCACACGCTAACACGTAACAGATCATTATTGCACAATTCAATACACTGATTAATTTGACTAATAGGACCACTGACATACATTTGAACATCATCAGCATACATATGTACTTCACAGTTGAACAGGGCACTAGGCAAATCATTTATATAAATTGAAACAAGGAGAGGTCCTAGTATAGATCCCTGTGGGACACCACGTTTTACCAACATTAAGCTTGAAGTCGCACTCTGCGTTACAACGGCTTGTTGCCTATTTTTTAAGTAAGAGGTCAATAGTTTAATTGCCGTTGGCGTAAAATAATACATCTTGCTAAGCTTTGTCAAGAGAATTTCGTGATTTACCGTGCCAAATGCTTTACTGTAGTCTAGTAGTGTAAGCAGCGTTACTTCACTATTATCCATTCTCACTCGAATTTCCTCGACTACCTTTAAAAGCGCCGTTGTGCAACTCATATTTGCCCTAAAGCCAGATTGCTTTTTGCTCAAAAGCGAGTTTACATTTAAGAAGTTATTAATCTGTCCTGCCATAAGTTTTTCAAACACTTTAGATAAAAACGGCAGTATAGCAATTGGCCTAAACTTGTTGTTTAATTTTGGAATTGGTATTATTTTTGCCAGTTTCCACTTCTCAGGGAATGTGGATGACATAATAGCAGTATTTATAATGTGTGTGATGTGGCCGATTATGTTTGGTAACAGTAATTTAATGAATTTTGGGTTTACGTTATCCAAGCCGATAGCGTTAGATTTAATTTTTAATATTGCATGCAGGACATCACATTGGTTAACACATTCAAATTCAAAACAATTACTACAGTTGTTTAACGGTACACAATTTTCATATGGATTACTCACAGCTATAGGAACATTGAAGTTGACAAATTTATTGTTAAGTATATCTACATCTTCGTCATCACATATCACAGATTTATCTTTTCCAACGCCCATATTGTTTAATGTTTTCCAAGTTTCTTTGGTTGATATTGCCTTATTAATTTTATTACTAAAGAAATTGCGCTTAGCATTTTTAATAGATTGATTTACGTTTCGTCTGTTGGATTTAAAAGTCGATAGTAATATTCCGTCCTGTATCGTTTCCATTTATCGTAAGCCTCATCCCTGTGTTTAATTGCACTTTTAATAACATTATTAAACCAGGACTTTAGAGCTGGTTTTGTAATTTTAGTTTTTAATGGAATAAACTCATTGTAGAGATAGTCAATATTATGCTGTAGCACGGTAATTTGGGTGTCAACAGAAGGAAGGTGGTAAATGCCACCCCAGTCACAATTGCAGCATGCTTCAACTAGTGAGAGTTGATCAATATTTTGAAATCTCTAAAAGTTATTATTTGTTTTGAATATATGAGATGCATATCATAAGTCAGGAAGATAAGGTCATGCTTAGAAAACGCAGGTACGGAGAGTTGGTCATAATGTAATATGTTGTCATTTTTATTAACAAATATTACACCGAGAAGCGTGCTTGTGTTGCGTGTGAAATGTGTTGGTTCCGTCGAGTTTACTACTGATAAGCCAAGTGACTGCATTTCATCAGTCAGATGTTGTTCTTTTAGTACATTACTGTTCAGGTCACCTGCTAATATTATGTCAGTATACGTCAGTGTTATATTTGATAGCACATCTATAAGCCTAGAGTAGTCAATATTCTTATTGGGTCTATATATACAGCCAATAAGCATTTTTTTGTAACAGATAGAATTAGTAATGTTAATCAAAAGGTACTCTATTGGACTCTTAACTGGTTGTCGACATATAACTTTACAAACAATAGACGAGTTCTCCAATTCAGGAACAAACCACGTTTCAGATACACACACAATATCAACATTTGAATTCACAAACATAAAACGAAACTCCTCCATCTTATTACATAAACTCTGACCATTTAAATGACATATCTTAAGACCAGCTTTATGTTTACTTAATACCCTAATCATTGCTTGGCTGTTCGATCTGGACACATTCATATTGCAAGACATCTAAGTTGATAATAAAATCCTACCAATAGCACACCTAAACTGCGTTGGGAAAAAAACAAAATCAAAAAGCACAAATAAAATATGATAAATGATAAGATGGCAAATTATTGTTAGTGTCCCAGTTAAGACCTCTAAGTGCGAAGAGCAGAAATTGTTTTGTACCGATTCTATTTTATTCTGATGAATTTCGTATTTGGGAAACCATATACAAGATCCATATTCCAGAATCGGTCGTACAAGAGAAGAATACAGAGTTTTTGTTAAGTAGGGATCATTGAACTCCTTCGACCAGCGCTTAATGAAGCCCAAGACACCAGATGCTCGATTAGAAATTGAAGAAATATGCTTGTCAAACTTAAGCTTTGGGTCCATAACGATGCCCAAATCGTCAACCCATTCAATTCTGTCTAGTGGTTTGTTGTCAAGAAAATAAATATTAAAAAAGGGAAAACATCTAAAAAATGACATTACTTTACATTTACTGTAATTAAGATTTAAAAAATTTACTTTACACCACATTTGAAAGTTGTCTAAATCTCTTTGAAGCTGTTGAGCAGCTAGGGGAGTTGCAGCTGACGTGCATAACTTTACATCATCAGCGTACATCAAAACCCGAGAGAACTTTATAACCGATGGAACATCGTTAATAAACAAAATAAATAATAAAGGACCAAGATGACTACCCTGAGGAACGCCTGAAGTAGAGATGGGCATGGGCATAAGGCTCTAGTCTGGAGAGCCCGACTAGAAGATACCCTGAACCCAGTTGCAATAAATATATTTAATTTATATAAGACTTTGGTATACTGGCTTAGCTTCCATCGATTAAGTTCAATATCTCCGGTGTTTCTCAACCGATTTGGACGAAATTTTCAGAAAAGTTCTATCATTATCCATTACTGCAACCCTCATTTTTAGATTTTCCAAATTCGATATTTTATTGTTATCGATATTATGTGTAAGAGAAGTTATGTTCCAAATTTGAAGTCTAGCTCCTATAGTCTTTGTGTTTTCAAAAGTGACAGTGTGAAGTAAGACTTGTGAATAATAAAAATGGCCCGTACCAAGCAGACTGCTCGTAAATCGACGGGAGGCAAGGCTCCTCGCTTACAGTTAGCAATTAAAGCCGCATTTAAGAGTGATCCAGCAACCGGTGGTGTGAAGAAACCTCATCGCTATAGTCCTGGTACTGTTGCACTGCGTGAAATCCGTCGCTACCAGAAGAGCACAGAGTTGCTTATTCGCAAGCTGCCGTTCCAACGTTTGGTGCGTGAAATCGCTCAGGACTTCAAGACCGATTTACGTTTCCAGAGTTTGGCTGTGATGGATACCTGGTTGTCCTATTTGAAGACAAATCTTGTGCGCTATCCATGCTAAGCGTGTCACCATCATACCCAAGGACATTCAACTAGCCAGACGTATATGTGGCGAGCGTGTTTAATTTAATTTGGCATAAATTATAAACTAGAGATCGACGCGTTCATACATACGGACGGACGGACGGACGGATAGACTAACGGATGGACGCACGGACAGTCAGAAGGACAGACGGACATGGCTATATCGACTCGGCTGTTGATGCTTATCAAAAATGTATATAATTTATTGTGTCGGAGATGCTTCTTTCTGCCTGTTACATACATTCGCACATAAGAATTAAATTTTTTTTTTTCCACTTTTCATGGGTTCAGAGTATAAAAATAATGTAACATTTTTCGCATCGATTGCTTGCAAAACAAAGTTTTCTAATACTTTGTAGCCTCAGTAAGATAACAGAGAGAAGAACAAAGAAGAAGAAATATAACTGTGAATGGTACTTACTGCAAGCGGCATGCACAGCAGAGCGAATATATGCATGTCTGCATCACAAAGAGCGGCTCAAAGCTTGATCAGCGCGCTCGTCGCTCTTATGTATGCCGCTAGATATAAAATAATTTGAATGCAATCATGCGTCTTTGTTGTTGCCCATTTACGCTCACTTTTTTGTTTATGCGCGCGCTCTGCATGTCAAACATAAATTTTAATATCCCTATCTCTTCCGCACTCACTAAGCTAAGCAACCCATAACTAAGAGGCTGCAATTAAGGGAATGGCATTGCCTAATTTTCACCACCCATACCTAGCTAGCGTTCTATTTTAATAAGTAACATCTTGTTACTTTGAGGTTCATTTATTCAATGTCTTAATTGGAATTGAAATAAATTCTAAGCTTATGATTAACATTTATAAAATTATGCTGTTATCAGTTACCAGCTACAAAGAGAGGGAGAGAGATTGTACTCATATATTTGGCAAAAGTGCAAGCGCAGCGTGTCCCGTTGGTCAACGGTCTCACGCTAGCTTGGCCGTCTAAAGAGGCTTCATATTACTTACACGCGCATACCAAATGTATGCATGTTCTTTGGTATAGGCATACATATATATGTTTATGCTGAGCGTGTTTAGGTTAATTTATACTTGCAACAAAGTGTTACAAGTTGTATTATTGGACGTAGATGTACTAACGAACAGTACAGTCAAGTGGCCCAACGATACCAAGCACCGGCTTGTTAACGCACGGACCCACGCAGAAAGCGACCCACCTCCCGCCCATCCGACCGAGGGGCGCTCCGCTTAACGTGCGGTTACGATGATCGCGAACATGCAGACAAATGACACAAAGCTAACTTTTTATAGAGCAAGTAGGAGTGGCACTGTGTATTAAGTGGGAAAGATCGTTATAAATAGAACACAGAATACGAAAAGGGTTATGAAGAGCATAATTAGAATTACAAGTTTGAAGAGATATAGGTACAAAATTTCTAGTATTTCAAATTGGAACAGCAAAGTTAATTTGGTTAGTTAATTCAGAAGAATCAATTTCACCATTAATTAATTTGTGAAAAAAGGAAAATGCTAGCATTATTCTACGATCATTAAGAGAAGGAAGATCTCTTAGTAAAAGTCTACTATTTTTTTTCATTTTTTTTTTATTTATTTATTTTTTTTTTTTTTTTCCTAGTGCTACAAGTGTTATTACATACTTATATATTAGTGCACTAGTCACATTGTTTTATCATTAACTTTATATTATATGTTATAGCCTATCTTATATTTAACTCTTCAATAGCAGTTTTCTTTTCACAATACGTAACATGTCAAAGATTATTTTCTTTTCAATTTTCAATTAAATATTTATGGTATTACATAATTTTTATTATTATTTTATTATTAAACAATTAATTGTGTCTTAAAACTATAGAATTTTTGTTTGTTTTATGTGCTTAAGTGTGCTTTCAACTTAATTTTAAACAGAGGTGCGCTCTTGGTACTTTTTAAATCTGTTGGTAATTGGTTCCAGAGTCGAACAGCAGAGACGTAAAATTGCCTGCTTGAGCAGGCCAGTTTGGTACGAAAACTAATTAGGTTATTTACTCTTTCCGATGTAGTAAAACTTAAGATATCGAACAAATAGTCAGGTTTTTTGGAAAAGATTATTTTGTGGAGAAGAACTAGTATTTTATAATTTAGTAAATGCGCAAACTCGAGATCAACCAACTTCTTGGCGTAATCCGTTATGTGGTCAGTTCTAGCGAGCAATATTATTAAATGCGACTTTAAGTTTATGTTGGCTCGCGGCATCGCATTTGGCAAAAATTTCTACTCCATAAAACAGGATTGGCATTACTAAAGTTTTTGCAATCATTGTCCTTATTTTAACTGGTAAAAATTGCTGGGTCAGGGAAAGTTGTCGAAGAACGCCATACGTTTTTCCCACAGCTTTATTTACCTGTTCATTCCAATCCAAGGTTCTATTAAAAGTTATCCCGAGATTTACGGCTTTGTCAACAAAATCTATAGATTTACTGCCTACTATTAGGTTAGTAAGATCGTTAGCATTTATGTACTTTTTATATATAACTAGACACTTAGATTTTGACGGATTTATGCACAAACCATTTTCTTTAGCCCACACGCTAACACGTAACAGATCATTATTGCACAATTCAATACACTGATTAATTTGACTAATAGGACCACTGACATACATTTGAACATCATCAGCATACATATGTACTTCACAGTTGAACAGGGCACTAGGCAAATCATTTATATAAATTGAAACAAGGAGAGGTCCTAGTATAGATCCCTGTGGGACACCACGTTTTACCAACATTAAGCTTGAAGTCGCACTCTGCGTTACAACGGCTTGTTGCCTATTTTTTAAGTAAGAGGTCAATAGTTTAATTGCCGTTGGCGTAAAATAATACATCTTGCTAAGCTTTGTCAAGAGAATTTCGTGATTTACCGTGCCAAATGCTTTACTGTAGTCTAGTAGTGTAAGCAGCGTTACTTCACTATTATCCATTCTCACTCGAATGTCCTCGACTACCTTTAAAAGCGCCGTTGTGCAACTCATATTTGCCCTAAAGCCAGATTGCTTTTTGCTCAAAAGCGAGTTTACATTTAAGAAGTTATTAATCTGTCCTGCCATAAGTTTTTCAAACACTTTAGATAAAAACGGCAGTATAGCAATTGGCCTAAACTTGTTGTTTAATTTTGGAATTGGTATTATTTTTGCCAGTTTCCACTTCTCAGGGAATGTGGATGACATAATAGCAGTATTTATAATGTGTGTGATGTGGCCGATTATGTTTGGTAACAGTAATTTAATGAATTTTGGGTTTACGTTATCCAAGCCGATAGCGTTAGATTTAATTTTTAATATTGCATGCAGGACATCACATTGGTTAACACATTCAAATTCAAAACAATTACTACAGTTGTTTAACGGTACACAATTTTCATATGGATTACTCACAGCTATAGGAACATTGAAGTTGACAAATTTATTGTTAAGTATATCTACATCTTCGTCATCACATATCACAGATTTATCTTTTCCAACGCCCATATTGTTTAATGTTTTCCAAGTTTCTTTGGTTGATATTGCCTTATTAAATTTATTACTAAAGAAATTGCGCTTAGCATTTTTAATAGATTGATTTACGTTTCGTCTGTTGGATTTAAAAAGTCGATAGTAATATTCCGTCCTGTATCGTTTCCATTTATCGTAAGCCTCATCCCTGTGTTTAATTGCACTTTTAATAACATTATTAAACCAGGACTTTAGAGCTGGTTTTGTAATTTTAGTTTTTAATGGAATAAACTCATTGTAGAGATAGTCAATATTATGCTGTAGCACGGTAATTTGGGTGTCAACAGAAGGAAGGTGGTAAATGCCACCCCAGTCACAATTGCAGCATGCTTCAACTAGTGAGAGTTGATCAATATTTTGAAATCTCTAAAAGTTATTATTTGTTTTGAATATATGAGATGCATATCATAAGTCAGGAAGATAAGGTCATGCTTAGAAAACGCAGGTACGGAGAGTTGGTCATAATGTAATATGTTGTCATTTTTATTAACAAATATTACACCGAGAAGCGTGCTTGTGTTGCGTGTGAAATGTGTTGGTTCCGTCGAGTTTACTACTGATAAGCCAAGTGACTGCATTTCATCAGTCAGATGTTGTTCTTTTAGTACATTACTGTTCAGGTCACCTGCTAATATTATGTCAGTATACGTCAGTGTTATATTTGATAGCACATCTATAAGCCTAGAGTAGTCAATATTCTTATTGGGTCTATATATACAGCCAATAAGCAATTTTTGGTAACAGATAGAATTAGTAATGTTAATAAAAAGGTACTCTATTGGACTCTTAACTGGTTGTCGACATATAACTTTACAAACAATAGACGAGTTCTCCAATTCAGGAACAAACCACGTTTCAGATACACACACAATATCAACATTTGAATTCACAAACATAAAACGAAACTCCTCCATCTTATTACATAAACTCTGACCATTTAAATGACATATCTTAAGACCAGCTTTATGTTTACTTAATACCCTAATCATTGCTTGGCTGTTCGATCTGGACACATTCATATTGCAAGACATCTAAGTTGATAATAAAATCCTACCAATAGCACACCTAAACTGCGTTGGGAAAAAAACAAAATCAAAAAGCACAAATAAAATATGATAAATGATAAGATGGCAAATTATTGTTAGTGTCCCAGTTAAGACCTCTAAGTGCGAAGAGCAGAAATTGTTTTTGTACCGATTCTATTTTATTCTGATGAATTTCGTATTTGGGAAACCATATACAAGATCCATATTCCAGAATCGGTCGTACAAGAGAAGAATACAGAGTTTTTGTTAAGTAGGGATCATTGAACTCCTTCGACCAGCGCTTAATGAAGCCCAAGACACCAGATGCTCGATTAGAAATTGAAGAAATATGCTTGTCAAACTTAAGCTTTGGGTCCATAACGATGCCCAAATCGTCAACCCATTCAATTCTGTCTAGTGGTTTGTTGTCAAGAAAATAAATATTAAAAAGGGAAAACATCTAAAAAATGACATTACTTTACATTTACTGTAATTAAGATTTAAAAAATTTACTTTACACCACATTTGAAAGTTGTCTAAATCTCTTTGAAGCTGTTGAGCAGCTAGGGGAGTTGCAGCTGACGTGCATAACTTTACATCATCAGCGTACATCAAAACCCGAGAGAACTTTATAACCGATGGAACATCGTTAATAAACAAAATAAATAATAAAGGACCAAGATGACTACCCTGAGGAACGCCTGAAGTAGAGATGGGCATGGGCATAAGGCTCTAGTCTGGAGAGCCCGACTAGAAGATACCCTGAACCCAGTTGCAATAAATATATTTAATTTATATAAGACTTTGGTATACTGGCTTAGCTTCCATCGATTAAGTTCAATATCTCCGGTGTTTCTCAACCGATTTGGACGAAATTTTCAGAAAAGTTCTATCATTATCCATTACTGCAACCCTCATTTTTAGATTTTCCAAATTCGATATTTTATTGTTATCGATATTATGTGTATATCGGAAACCAGAATAGTTATCGATAATTTGAAGCAAACTTGTTCTGCTCATGGTATAGGAGAACTTAAGTACAAAATCAGAAGTCTCTAGCTCTTGTAGTCTCTGAGATCCACGCGTTTATACAGACGGACAGACAGACGGACAGACGGACATGGCTATATCGTCTCGGCTGTTGATGCTGATCAAGAATATATATACTTTATAGGGTCGGAGATGCTTCCTTCTGCCTGTTACATACTTTTGCACAAAACCATTATACCCTTATTTACCCATTTTATGGGTTAAGGGTATAATTAGCATTTCTATTACTGCGTCGTGGTTTCGCTTTTACTCAGCTACCAAGTACAATGCATGCCTTAACGGGACTTGCACTAACACCAGTGCATGCAGAATATAAAATCATAAAGTAACTTAAGATAGCCAACAAAGCAAAAAAATCAAATTAGAAAAACCAGAAGCAGAAAAAAAATTAGAACGTCACTATGCCACAGAATGTTTGCCCACTGAAAATGCTCTAGAGTTTTGGAGGAATTCAAATAATATGAAAGGTCTTCAGTTACTAGCCCAAAAAATATTAAGTGTTCCAGCAAGCTCGGCTACGAGCGAAAGAGTGTTTTCCACATCCGGGCTAATATTAAGCGAGCGTCGTACTCGACTATCAAGTTCCAATCTTGATAAAATTTTATTTTTATATAAAAATATGTAAAATAAAAGAAAATTATGTTTAAATAAATATAAATATAGATTTTGTTGTTAATATTTAAAAAAAAAAACAAGGTTTAAAAACTTTCGTGTTGGACCGTGTTGGGTCGGGTTTTGAGAATTTTCAGCGTGCGTGATTGTGCGTGTTGGAAATTTATACTTTCGTGTCGTGTTGGGTCGGGCCGAAAAATTACAGTCCATGCCCATCTCTAGCCTGAAGTGACCTGAACCGTCTTGGAAACGGACCCTTTAAATAAAACCCTCTGAGTTCTAAGAGTTAGGTAGTCTTTAATCCAAAGAACTAGAATATTTGAAAAGCCCAAGAGTTCTAGTTTATGTATTAGGAGATGATGATCTACAGAGTCGAAAGCCTTACTAAAATCAGTATAAATAACATCAGTCTGCAATTTGTCCTGAAAACCCTTGATAACAAACGAAGTAAATTCTAACAAGTTAGTGGTAGTAGATCTTTGTTTCATAAATCCGTGCTGGCACGGTGAAATAATAGATTTACAAAGGTGTTGAAGATGGGAGGTTATTAATTTTTCAAAAATCTTAGGAATAGCAGACAACTTGGAGATACCCCTATAATTTTGAACATTACATTTGTTTCCTTTTTTATGAAGAGGAATAACAAATGACTCTTTCCAAATTTTTGGAAATGAGCCTAACTCCAGGGACAAGTTAAACATTTTAAGCAACGGCTTTAAAAGACCATGAGCGCAGTGTCTAAGCACACAGCCTGGCACTCCGTCAGGTCCTGGGGAAAATATAGGTTTCAAAACATGTAGATTATTTAAAAGTGAGTTCTCGGTGATTTTCAGTCCGAAGATGCGATTCGAGCCATTAACCTGATAAGGGTAAGGCAAACCGACTTGAGATTGAAAAGAACTATACGTCGTTTGAAAAAATTGGGCAAATATATTTGCAATCTCCTGTTCAGAATTGGCCTTCGTTTCCTCAAAGTATACCTCCGTTGGGAGTGTCGATGACCTACGCTTCGCATTAACAAAATCAAAAAACCGCTTTGGATCCTGCTGAAACTGTAATCTACACCGAGTCAGGTAATTCTTATAACATTGGTTGTTTAAGATAGCAAAACTGGCACGAGAAATCAAGTAATCAGAAAAGGCTACCGATGAGCCGCTTTTTCTAAATCTCTTGTAGAGTTTAGATTTTCGATGTTGGAGAATTGTCAACTATCGGGTAAACCACACAGGTTTATTAGACCTGTTTAGCTTACCAACCGGGACACATAAATCAAATAAAGAATATAAGGTATTGTAAAAAATACTGATTGCCACGTCCAAGTCGTCAGACTCGTAGAGGGGAGACCAGTCAGTATGGGATAAAAGCAGGGCGAGACCCTCAAAATCAGTTTTCCGAAATTGACGAACTCGACTCAAAGGCATTTTGACATTGCAACGCGTCCGGGAAGGTAAATTAATCAACAGCTCCAACGCAGGATGGTATAAGTCCTCGGGATAAGATATAGGCTGGGAACGGGAAACGGATGAAGATGATGAATCCAAAACAAAAAACAGGTCAAGCATTTTATTAAGAGAATTTGGGATAGCATTAATTTGACTCAATGACATCCCAAGTAAGTCGATTAAAAATTCATTCGGGGCCGTGGGAGTCAGGGCACCAGAGTCAGGACAAGAAATCCAAGTAGCTTCAGCAATGTTGAAATCACCAAGAACTACAAGAAAATCGCGATCAGAAAGCAAGGCAGAGACAGAATGATAGCAGATAGATGTGTCTCATAGATAGAGAGATCAGAGGAAGGAGGTATATAGGAACAAGTAATAAAAATGTTAATACCGTAAATATTTAGCTTTACAGCAATAAACTCTATATCAAAAAAACTATTTAATACGACTGTTTCAGAAGGAAAGTCAACATTCACAGCAATAAGCACTCCACCACCACGCCGAAGAGTACGGTCCTTTCTATAAATAGAATATGTACTACATAGAATTTCGGAATTGAGAATGTCTTGCCTTAACCACGTTTCAGTAAAGGCAATGACATGGAAAGGGAAAGAAAGACTATTAAGGTATAAGCTAGTGAGTTTACTACAAAGACCTCTTACATTCTGATAGCCAAGTAAGAAGGAGGATGTTAGTTTTTTGAACTATCAGTAATTGCGAGAGTTACCTTAGAACCAACCACCGGAAGTGTAGATACAATCGGGGGCCGATTCTTTTTTCTTGCAGTATACTCTTTCACAATTATGTGTTCTGGCCAAAATTCTTTGCAGCATATGGTGCAAAAATCTTGATTCGAAACACTGATTTTAAAAGACGAAATGTTCCGATCATAAGCAAATTTGAATTTCTCCACCGTGACATTGGCATACGATTTGGCCTTGATATAGACCTTGACATCATCTGATGTTAAATCAGGGGGAAGCCTTGAAACAAATATTTGTTTTTTAGGTGGGACAGCAACAAATTTTTTAATTATATCTTCCACTGAGGCTGGTTTGGAAGACTCAGTGTCGGATAATTGAATATTTGGCTCTTTAGGTTTGATAGAGTTTTTTTGTTGATTAACATCAACACTACTAACCACCAAAGGAACCGAAGGATCGGGATCAGATAAGACAATATCCATGGGAGTTATTGTTATATCATCTAAGTTCTCGATAACTTTAGTAGAAGGGACATGAAGATTTTTATTTACTTTACACTGTGGTATCGGAGCGTTTGGAGTATTTTCCAACGTCACAGAGCCCGATAACTGCCCAACGTTGGCCGTTTTACGCTTTGGAGAATCCTGTACGAGATTTTTCTCGCTAAGGTTTCTCTGAACCGATGAGAATTTTTCACACAGTTTATTCAACTGACAGAAAACGCCCTCTAAGCCAAGCTGAGTTTCTATAAAGCTTGCAATGTCTTTTTTTTTCTCCAAACATGACCAACACGGCCACTCTAAATTAGTAACCTTCAAGAGGTCTGAGATACGGCCATTAATGCCAGCACATTGCTCATGAGCAACATTTGTGCACATCCAGCAGCAGACAAAACCCATTTTTGACTTAGCGCGGACTTGACAATTCGCATAGCAGCAAACAGACATTTTTATTGAATTTATTAAAAGAATATAAAAATAAATAAATAAAAATAAAAAAATCTCTGCAGAAAATTGTTATTATTAAGATACAGGTCCACCCTAATGTGCAAATAGTAAAGCTACAAACAAAACTTACTTCACAGCTTCACAAACAACAAGTAAGAAGGCTCTAGTCGGGAGAGCCCGACTAGAAGATACCCTGAACCCAGTTGCAATAAATATATTTAATTTATATAAGACTTTGGTATACTGGCTTAGCTTCCATCGATTAAGTTCAATATCTCCTGTGTTTCTCACCCGATTTGGACGAAATTTTCAGAAAAGTTCTATCATTATCCATTACTTCAACCCTCATTTTTAGATTTTCCAAATTCGATATTTTATTGTTATCGATATTATGTGTGTATCGGAAACCAGAATAGTTATCGATAATTTGAAGCAAACTTGTTCAAGCTCTTGTAGTCTCTGAGATCCACGCGTTCATACAGACAGACAGAAGGACAGACGGACAGACGGACATGTCTATATCGTCTCGGCTGTTGATGCTGATCAAGAATATATATACTTTATAGGGTCGGAGATGCTTCCTTCTGCCTGTTACATACTTTTGCACAAAACCATTATACTCATTATACGTAAAAGCACAAAATTAAAACAAAAGCAGGCGGCAGCAATTTGAGCAAATTTTTCAGTATGCTGGACTGCAGTTTGTTGTTGTACTTGGAAACACTTTAAAACAAATGCAAATTAAATCATTAATTTAATGTCCACTTTGGGTTTAGGCAAACCGACAAAGCACAAAGTCACAAAACTATTAGTTTACACAAATTCGCGAAATTAATAGCAGAAATAAGACGCACAATAGTCAAAAAAGCGAAGCGCATAAAAAAAACACGTCCGTTGCGATGCAAAGCAAGAGCGAGAATGATAATATATGTTTTGAAATTACATATATGAATATACTACACCTCCTTTTTAATAAAAATTGAAGAATATAAAAATATAAAAGTATAAAAATTTAAAAATTCGGTATAATAATGAGCTTCTTTTTATTTATTTATTTATTTATTTATTTGTAGTCAGCTAAGAGCAGCTGACATTAAAACGAATCAAAATTTAATTTAAATTAAAAATAATTAAAATAATTAAATTAAGTAAAATATAGAATAAAATATAAATCTGAAAAAATAATTAAGAGTTAAAGTTAAAGCTCTGGGAAATTCAATAAAAAATTGAGCAGTCCAACATTTGTTGCGAGGATTGGGAAAAACCCAGAAAAACCCAATCAGACCAGCGTTAGATTAGTAGTTAGTGGTTACGATTAGATAAAGCAAAAGTATCGATATTTTTATACCCTTAACCCATAAAATGGGTAAATAAGGGTATAATGGTTTTGTGCAAAAGTATGTAACAGGCAGAAGGAAGCATCTCCGACCCTATAAAGTATATATATTCTTGATCAGCATCAACAGCCGAGACGATATAGCCATGTCCGTCTGTCCGTCTGTCTGTCCGTCTGTATGAACGCGTGGATCTCAGAGACTACAAGAGCTAGAGACTTCTGATTTTGTATTTAAGTTCTCCTATACCATGAGCAGAACAAGTTTGCTTCAAATTATCGATAACTATTCTGGTTTCCGATGTACACATAATATCGATAACAATAAAATATCGGATTTGGAAAATCTAAAAATGAGGGTTGAAGTAATGGATAATGATAGAACTTTTCTGAAAATTTCGTCCAAATCGGTTGAGAAACACCGGAGATATTGAACTTAATCGATGGAAGCTAAGCCAGTATACCAAAGTCTTATAGAAATTAAATCTATTTATTGCAACTGGGTTCAGGGTATCTTCTAGTCGGGCTCTCCCGACTAGAGCCTTCTTACTTGTTAGTACTGGAGTTGAGGCCTCCAAGGAGACAATAGAATAAAGTTTGTTATAGTCAGAACATATAACACGAAATGGTTCATGAATTAAATAGTTGCTGAAGCAAAGATCAAGGCTAAGGGGTAAAAAGTTACGTGAAGATCTAACCGGGACATTAAATTTAATTCGACTCAAAAGAACTGATAAGTCGATTTCACCATTAAGTAGGTTAGTAATAAATAATACTCCATGCATAGTTCTACGGTTTAACAGGGAGGGAAGATTTAACAAAAGGAGTCTACTTGAATACGGGGGTAAGTCAACTCCAGCAACCCAGTTAAAACTTCTAAGGGCAAATAGAAGAAATTTCTTCTGCACAAATTCAATTCTGTCCTGGTGAATCGAGTTTTGTGGGGACCACACACAAGATCCATACTCCAGAATAGGACGTACTAAGGATGTATAAAGCGTTTTAGTGGTGTACGGATCATTAAACTCTTTCGACCACCGCTTGATGAAGCCAAGGACATTAATGGCCTTATTGGCCATATACGAAATATGAGCGTCAAACTTTAATTTAGGATCAAGAATAATGCCTAAATCTTTGATTTCAAACACACGGTCAAGTGGTGAACCATCAAGCAAATAGTGAGCAGTATGAGGGGTACTTCTACAAAAAGACATGACTTTACATTTTGAACAATTTAAATTGAGTAAGTTAGTACGGCACCAGACTGACAACGCACCCAAATCCGTCTGTAGAAAATTACACAGGAAAGCGTCATTATAGGTGAAACATAGTTTTACATCATCAGCAAACATATACACAAAAGAGTTAGTAATAACTGCTGGAAGATCGTTAATAAACAAATTAAAAAGCAAAGGTCCAAGGTGACTACCCTGGGGTACACCAGAGGTAATAAAAATAGGTTTAGATACCGACGATTTAAAAACATATTTTTGTGTTCGACCACACAAGTACTCCGAAAGCCACAATAATAGTTTTGATGGAAATCCAATAATATTTAATTTATGAAGCAACAGAGGATGACTTACAGAATCAAATGCCTTACTAAAATTGGTGTAAACAACGTCAGTTTGCATTTTTTCCTGAAACCCTTTGATAACAAGCGAAGTGAATTCAAGAAGGTTAGTGGTAGTAGATCTACGCCTAACAAAACCGTGTTGATAAGGCGATATAATCGAACTACATCCGTGTTGCAGTTGAGAACATATAAGACAAGTTAAATAATTTATTTAATGGCGCACAAAGAGAATCCGCGCAGTATCTAAGAATACAACGTGGCACTCCATCAGGACCAGGCAAGTAGCCAGGTTTAATAGAGTTAAATTCACTCAGGAGCATAGACTCAGTAACTACTGGGACATATATGCAATTTGACGTTTGAACTTGAAAAGGATAGGAATTACTACTACTATACATATTCGATGAGTATACTGATTGAAAATGCTCAGCAAATAGATCGGCTACTGCCTGATCAGAACTTGCTTTTGTATCATCTAGGTATACTGAGGATGGCAAGCAAGAAGTCTTACGTTTAGAGTTAACAAATTTATAAAACTGTTTAGGGTCACGTGAAAAGTTTAGTCTACAACGATTAAGATAATTATTATAGCAAGATGTGTTAACGGAAATAAAACTAGATTTTGCTACTAAATACGAAGATAAATCTAAAGTAGTTCCCGATTTTTTAAATTTTTTATATGATCTTGTCTTTGCGTTTTTCAACTTCGATAGTTCTCTCGTAAACCAAGGTGGTTTATTGTCACTTGAAGAACAAGTGAGGGGAACACAAATATCCAAAAGCGAATTCAAGGTCCTATAAAATATGGCTATAGCAGTTTCTATATCACTACAAGAATATAGGCGCGACCAATTAGTATGTTGAAGAAGATAATTTAATTTAGTAAAGTTAGTTTTACTAAAGCAACGGGTTTTTAAAGTATTTTTAGATACTAAAATAGGGTTAATAATTTCGATGGATAATTCTAAGGTTGGATGGTAGGTATCTTCCGGAAGCACTAGAGGGGGTATTCGACTAGCATTACTGCAATCGGAGTCTGAAACAAATATTAAGTCCAACATTCTACCACTACAGCTATGCACGCTGTTAACTTGCGATAGGCCTAACTCAAGTAGACCATCGATAAAATCATCAGAAGTGACTGGTAACACCGCCGAAGATGTGTCATTCACAGACCATACAACATGTGGCAGATTAAAATCACCAACCACTATCAGGTTATCCATATCTGTCAAAAATGACGAAACAAGTTGCAGGGCACTCAGATGGGACGAGTAAATGTTAATATCAGATTGAGGAGGAATATAAGAGCAAGTAACATAAAGTGAACGGCCGTTTAGTAATATTTTAACACACAAAAACTCTATGTCCGGAAGATGCTGAGAAAGAATCTGTTCAGAGGAAATACAGGAGTCAACAGCAATGAGAACACCACCCCCCTTGCGGGAAGTGCGATCGCATCTGTACAAGATATATTTAGAAGGAAAAATGGAATAATCAGATATATCAGGTTTTAACCAGGTTTCCGTGAGTGCTACTATATGTGAATCAAATGATAAGCTGTTAACATATAATTTAGAAAGTTTAGTGTTAAGGCCTCTAACGTTTTGATAGGCCAAACTAAGTTGTTTTGTTAGTTTTTTGCCACCGAGGTGGAGGCAACAGGTTGGCTAGCAGGCGGTGTACTATTAATCCTTATACCATTATTCGATATTTTATTGTTATCGATATTATGTGTGTATCGGAAACCAGAATAGTTATCGATGATTTGAAGCAAACTTGTTCTAGCTCTTGTAGTCTCTGAGATCCACGCGTTCATACAGACAGACAGACGGACAGACGGACAGACAGACGGACAGACGGACATGTCTATATCGTCTCGGCTGTTGATGCTGATCAAGAATATATATACTTTATTATTATATAATTATAGATACCCCTATAATTTTGAACATTACATTTGTTTCCTTTTTTATGGAGAGGAATAACAAATGACTCTTTCCAAATTTTTGGAAATGAGCCTAACTCCAGGGACAAGTTAAACATTTTAAGCAACGGCTTTAAAAGACCATGAGCGCAGTGTCTAAGCACACAGCCTGGCACTCCGTCAGGTCCTGGGGAAAATATAGGTTTCAAAACATGTAGATTATTTAAAAGTGAGTTCTCGGTGATTTTCAGTCCAAAGATGCGATTCGAGCCATTAACCTGATAAGGGTAAGGCAAACCGACTTGAGATTGAAAAGAACTATACGTCGTTTGAAAAAATTGGGCAAATATATTTGCAATCTCCTGTTCAGAATTGGCCTTCGTTTCCTCAAAGAATACCTCCGTTGGGAGTGTCGATGACCTACGCTTCGCATTAACAAAATCAAAAAACCGCTTTGGATCCTGCTGAAACTGTAATCTACACCGAGTCAGGTAATTCTTATAACATTGGTTGTTTAAGATAGCAAAACTGGCACGAGCAATCAAGTAATCAGAATAGGCTACCGATGAGCCGCTTTTTCTAAATCTCTTATAGGGTTTAGATTTTCGATGTTGGAGAATTGTCAACTATCGGGTAAACCACACAGGTTTATTAGACCTGTTTAGCTTACCAACAGGGACACATAAATCAAATAAAGAATATAAGGTATTGTAAAAAATACTGATTGCCACGTCCAAGTCGTCAGACTCGTAGAGGGGAGACCAGTCAGTATGGGATAAAAGCAGGGCGAGACCCTCAAAATCAGTTTTCCGAAATTGACGAACTCGACTCAAAGGCATTTTGACATTGCAACGCGTCCGGGAAGGTAAATTAATCAACAGCTCCAACGCAGGATGGTATAAGTCTTCGGGATAAGATATAGGCTGGGAACGGGAAACGGATGAAGATGATGAATCCAAAACAAAAAACAGATCAAGCATTTTATTAAGAGAATTTGGGATAGCATTAATTTGACTCAATGACATCCCAAGTAAGTCGATTAAAAATTCATTCGGGGCCGTGGGAGTCAGGGCACCAGAGTCAGGACAAGAAATCCAAGTAGCTTCAGCAATGTTGAAATCACCAAGAGACAGAATGAATAGCAGATAGATGTGTCTCATAGATAGAGAGATCAGAGGAAGGAGGTATATAGGAACAAGTAATAAAAATGTTAATACCGTAAATATTTAGCTTTACAGCAATAAACTCTATATCAAAAGAACTATTTAATACGACTGTTTCAGAAGGAAAGTCAACATTCACAGCAATAAGCACTCCACCACCACGCCGAAGAGTACGGTCCTTTCTATAAATAGAATATGTACTACATAGAATTTCGGAATTGAGAATGTCTTGCCTTAACCACGTTTCAGTAAAGGCAATGACATGGAAAGGGAAAGAAAGACTATTAAGGTATAAGATAGTGAGTTTACTACAAAGACCTCTTACATTCTGATAGCCAAGTAAGAAGGAGGATGTTAGTTTTTTGAACTATCAGTAATTGCGAGAGTTACCTTAGAACCAATAACCGGAAGTGTAGATACAATCGGGGGCCGATTCTTTTTTCTTGCAGTATACTCTTTCACAATTATGTGTTCTGGCCAAAATTCTTTGCAGCATATGGTGCAAAAACTTGATTCGAAACACTGATTTTAAAAGACGAAATGTTCCGATCATAAGCAAATTTGAATTTCTCCACCGTGACATTGGCATACGATTTGGCCTTGATATAGACCTTGACATCATCTGATGTTAAATCAGGGGGAAGCCTTGAAACAAAATTTGTTTTTTAGGTGGGACAGCAAAAATTTTTTTAATTATATCTTCCACTGAGGCTGGTTTGGAAGACTCAGTGTCGGACAATTGAATATTTGGCTCTTTAGGTTTGATAGAGTTTTTTTGTTGATTAACATCAACACTAATAACCACCAAAGGAACCGAAGGATCGGGATCAGATAAGACAATATCCATGGGAGTTATTGTTATATCATCTAAGTTCTCGATAACTTTAGTAGAAGGGACATGAAGATTTTTATTTACTTTACACTGTGGTATCGGAGCGTTTGGAGTATTTTCCAACGTCACAGAGCCCGATAACTGCCCAACGTTGGCCGTTTTACGCTTTGGAGAATCCTGTACGAGATTTTTCTCGCTAAGGTTTCTCTGAACCGATGAGAATTTTTCACACAGTTTATTCAACTGACAGAAAACGCCCTCTAAGCCAAGCTGAGTTTCTATAAAGCTTGCAATGTCTTTTTTTTTTTCTCCAAACATGACCAACACGGCCACTCTAAATTAGTAACCTTCAAGAGGTCTGAGATACGGCCATTAATGCCAGCACATTGCTCATGAGCAACATTTGTGCACATCCAGCAGCAGACAAAACCCATTTTTGACTTAGCGCGGACTTGACAATTCGCATAGCAGCAAACAGACATTTTTATTGAATTTATTAAAAGAATATAAAAATAAATAAATAAAAATAAAAAAATCTCTGCAGAAAATTGTTATTATTAAGATACAGGTCCACCCTAATGTGCAAATAGTAAAGCTACAAACAAAACTTACTTCACAGCTTCACAAACAACAAGTAAGAAGGCTCTAGTCGGGAGAGCCCGACTAGAAGATACCCTGAACCCAGTTGCAATAAATATATTAATTTATATAAGACTTTGGTATACTGGCTTAGCTTCCATCGATTAAGTTCAATATCTCCTGTGTTTCTCACCCGATTTGGACGAAATTTTCAGAAAAGTTCTATCATTATCCATTACTCCAACCCTCATTTTTAGATTTTCCAAATTCGATATTTTATTGTTATCGATATTATGTGTGTATCGGAAACCAGAATAGTTATCGATAATTTGAAGCAAACTTGTTCAAGCTCTTGTAGTCTCTGAGATCCACGCGTTCATACAGACAGACAGAAGGACAGACGGACAGACGGACATGTCTATATCGTCTCGGCTGTTGATGCTGATCAAGAATATATATACTTTATAGGGTCGGAGATGCTTCCTTCTGCCTGTTACATACTTTTGCACAAAACCATTATACTCTTATTTACCCATTTTATGGGTTAAGGGTATAAAAACGGCGCGAGCGCGACCACCGAAAGCAACAAGCAACGGAGAAACCAACACGCAAGAGCGCGTTAGAGTAAACGATCAAGAAACGGTTTAATGCACTGCAGTGCTTGAAAAAAGAGAGAGAGAGTGAGCGTAAAAGCACAAAATTAAAACAAAAGCAGGCGGCAGCAATTTGAGCAAATTTTTCAGTATGCTGGACTGCAGTTTGTTGTTGTACTTGGAAACACTTTAAAACAAATGCAAATTAAATCATTAATTTAATGTCCACTTTGGGTTTAGGCAAACCGACAAAGCACAAAGTCACAAAACTATTAGTTTACACAAATTCGCGAAATTAATAGCAGAAATAAGACGCACAATAGTCAAAAAAGCGAAGCGCATAAAAAAAACACGTCCGTTGCGATGCAAAGCAAGAGCGAGAATGATAATATATGTTTTGAAATTACATATATGAATATACTACACCTCCTTTTTAATAAAAATTGAAGAATATAAAAATATAAAAGTATAAAAATTTAAAAATTCGGTATAATAATGAGCTTCTTTTTATTTATTTATTTATTTATTTATTTGTAGTCAGCTAAGAGCAGCTGACATTAAAACGAATCAAAATTTAATTTAAATTAAAAATAATTAAAATAATTAAATTAAGTAAAATATAGAATAAAATATAAATCTGAAAAAATAATTAAGAGTTAAAGTTAAAGCTCTGGGAAATTCAATAAAAAATTGAGCAGTCCAACATTTGTTGCGAGGATTGGGAAAAACCCAGAAAAACCCAATCAGACCAGCGTTAGATTAGTAGTTAGTGGTTACGATTAGATAAAGCAAAAAGTATCGATATTTTTATACCCTTAACCCATAAAATGGGTAAATAAGGGTATAATGGTTTTGTGCAAAAGTATGTAACAGGCAGAAGGAAGCATCTCCGACCCTATAAAGTATATATATTCTTGATCAGCATCAACAGCCGAGACGATATAGCCATGTCCGTCTGTCCGTCTGTCTGTCCGTCTGTATGAACGCGTGGATCTCAGAGACTACAAGAGCTAGAGACTTCTGATTTTGTATTTAAGTTCTCCTATACCATGAGCAGAACAAGTTTGCTTCAAATTATCGATAACTATTCTGGTTTCCGATGTACACATAATATCGATAACAATAAAATATCGGATTTGGAAAATCTAAAAATGAGGGTTGAAGTAATGGATAATGATAGAACTTTTCTGAAAATTTCGTCCAAATCGGTTGAGAAACACCGGAGATATTGAACTTAATCGATGGAAGCTAAGCCAGTATACCAAAGTCTTATAGAAATTAAATCTATTTATTGCAACTGGGTTCAGGGTATCTTCTAGTCGGGCTCTCCCGACTAGAGCCTTCTTACTTGTTAGTACTGGAGTTGAGGCCTCCAAGGAGACAATAGAATAAAGTTTGTTATAGTCAGAACATATAACACGAAATGGTTCATGAATTAAATAGTTGCTGAAGCAAAGATCAAGGCTAAGGGGTAAAAAGTTACGTGAAGATCTAACCGGGACATTAAATTTAATTCGACTCAAAAGAACTGATGAGTCGATTTCACCATTAAGTAGGTTAGTAATAAATAATACTCCATGCATAGTTCTACGGTTTAACAGGGAGGGAAGATTTAACAAAAGGAGTCTACTTGAATACGGGGGTAAGTCAACTCCAGCAACCCAGTTAAAACTTCTAAGGGCAAACAGAAGAAATTTCTTCTGCACAGATTCAATTCTGTCCTGGTGAATCGAGTATTGTGGGGACCACACACAAGATCCATACTCCAGAATAGGACGTACTAAGGATGTATAAAGCGTTTTAGTGGTGTACGGATCATTAAACTCTTTGACCACCGCTTGATGAAGCCAAGGACATTAATGGCCTTATTGGCCATTTACGAAATATGAGCGTCAAACTTTAATTTAGGATCAAGAATAATGCCTAAATCTTTGATTTCAAACACGCGGTCAAGTGGTGAACCATCAAGCAAATAGTGAGCAGTATGAGGGGTACTTCTACAAAAAGACATGACTTTACATTTTGAACAATTTAAATTGAGTAAGTTAGTACGGCACCAGACTGACAACGCACCCAAATCCGTCTGTAGAAAATTACACAGGGAAGCGTCATTATAGGTGAAACATAGTTTTACATCATCAGCAAACATATACACAAAAGAGAGATCGTTAATAAACAAATTAAAAAGCAAAGGTCCAAGGTGACTACCCTGGGGTACACCAGAGGTTACAAAAATAGGTTTAGATACCGACGATTTAAAAACATATTTTTGTGTTCGACCACACAAGTACTCCGAAAGCCACAATAATAGTTTTGATGGAAATCCAATAATATTTAATTTATGAAGCAACAGAGGATGACTTACAGAATCAAATGCCTTACTAAAATCGGTGTAAACAACGTCAGTTTGCATTTTTTCCTGAAACCCTTTGATAACAAGCGAAGTGAATTCAAGAAGGTTAGTGGTAGTAGATCTACGCCTAACAAAACCGTGTTGATAAGGCGATATAATCGAACTACATCCGTGTTGCAGTTGAGAACATATAAGACAAGTTAAATAATTTATTTAATGGCGCACAAAGAGAATCCGCGCAGTATCTAAGAATACAACGTGGCACTCCATCAGGACCAGGCAAGTAGCCAGGTTTAATAGAGTTAAATTCACTCAGGAGCATAGACTCAGTAACTACTGGGACATATATGCAATTTGACGTTTGAACTTGAAAAGGATAGGAATTACTACTACTATACATATTCGATGAGTATACTGATTGAAAATGCTCAGCAAATAGATCGGCTACTGCGTGATCAGAACTTGCTTTTGTATCATCTAGGTATACTGAGGATGGCAAGCAAGAAGTCTTACGTTTAGAGTTAACAAATTTATAAAACTGTTTAGGGTCACGTGAAAAGTTTAGTCTACAACGATTAAGATAATTATTATAGCAAGATGTGTTAACGGAAATAAAACTAGATTTTGCTACTAAATACGAAGATAAATCTAAAGTAGTTCCCGATTTTTTAAATTTTTATATGATCTTGTCTTTGCGTTTTTCAACTTCGATAGTTCTCTCGTAAACCAAGGTGGTTTATTGTCACTTGAAGAACAAGTGAGGGGAACACAAATATCCAAAAGCGAATTCAAGGTCCTATAAAATATGGCTATAGCAGTTTCTATATCACTACAAGAATATAGGCGCGACCAATTAGTATGTTGAAGAAGATAATTTAATTTAGTAAAGTTAGTTTTACGAAAGCAACGGGTTTTTAAAGTATTTTTAGATACTAAAATAGGGTTAATAATTTCGATGGATAATTCTAAGGTTGGATGGTAGGTATCTTCCGGAAGCACTAGAGGGGGTATTCTACTAGCATTACTGCAATCGGAGTCCGAAACAAATATTAAGTCCAACATTCTACCACTACAGTTATGCACCCTGTTAACTTGCGATAGGCCTAACTCAAGTAGACCATCGATAAAATCATCAGAAGTGACTGGTAACACCGCCGAAGATGTGTCATTCACAGACCATACAACATGTGGCAGATTAAAATCACCAACCACTATCAGGTTATCCATATCTGTCAAAAATGACGAAACAAGTTGCAGGGCACTCAGATGGGACGAGTAAATGTTAATATCAGATTGAGGAGGAATATAAGAGCAAGTAACATAAAGTGAACGACCGTTTAGTAATATTTTAACACACAAAAACTCTATGTCCGGAAGATGCTGAGAAAGAATCTGTTCAGAGGAAATACAGGAGTCAACAGCAATGAGAACACCACCCCCCTTGCGGGAAGTGCGATCGCATCTGTACAAGTTATATTTAGAAGGAAAAATGGAATAATCAGATATATCAGGTTTTAACCAGGTTTCCGTGAGTGCTACTATATGTGAATCAAATGATAAGCTGTTAACATATAATTTAGAAAGTTTAGTGTTAAGGCCTCTTACGTTTTGATAGGCCAAACTAAGTTGTTTTGTTATTTTTTGCCACCGAGGTGGAGGCAACAGGTTGGCTAGCAGGCGGTGTACTATTAATCCTTATACCATTATTCGATATTTTATTGTTATCGATATTATGTGTGTATCGGAAACCAGAATAGTTATCGATAATTTGAAGCAAACTTGTTCTAGCTCTTGTAGTCTCTGAGATCCACGCGTTCATACAGACAGACAGACGGACAGACGGACGGACAGACGGACATGTCTATATCGTCTCGGCTGTTGATGCTGATCAAGAATATATATACTTCATAGGGTCGGAGATGCTTCCTTCTGCCTGTTACATACTTTTGCACAAAACCATTATACTCTTATTTACCCATTTTATGGGTTAAGGGTATAAAAACGGCGCGAGCGCGACCACCGAAAGCAACAAGCAACGGAGAAACCAACACAAAAGAGCGCGTTAGAGTAAACGATCAAGAAACGGTTTAATGCACTGCAGTGCTTGAAAAAAGAGAGAGAGAGTGAGCGTAAAAGCACAAAATTAAAACAAAAGCAGGCGGCAGCAATTTGCGCAAATTTTTCAGTATGCTGGACTGCAGTTTGTTGTCGAACTTGGAAACACTTTAAAACAAATGCAAATTAAATCATTAATTTAATGTCCACTTTGGGTTTAGGCAAACCGACAAAGCACAAAGTCACAAAACTATTAGTTTACACAAATTCGCGAAATTAATAGCAGAAATAAGACGCACAATAGTCAAAAAAGCGAAGCGCATAAAAAAAACACGTCCGTTGCGATGCAAAGCAAGAGCGAGAATGATAATATATGTTTTGAAATTACATATATGAATATACTACACCTCCTTTTTAATAAAAATTGAAGAATATAAAAATATAAAAGTATAAAAATTTAAAAATTCGGTATAATAATGAACTTTTTTTTATTTATTTATTTATTTATTTATTTATTTATTTGTAGTCAGCTAAGAGCAGCTGACATTAAAACGAATCAAAATTTAATTTAAATTAAAAATAATTAAAATAATTAAATTAAGTAAAATATAGAATAAAATATAAATCTGAAAAAATAATTAAGAGTTAAAGTTAAAGCTCTGGGAAATTCAATAAAAAATTGAGCAGTCCAACATTTGTTGCGAGGATTGGGAAAAACCCAGAAAAACCCAATCAGACCAGCGTTAGATTAGTAGTTAGTGGTTACGATTAGATAAAGCAAAAAGTATCGATCTTTTTATACCCTTAACCCATAAAATGGGTAAATAAGGGTATAATGGTTTTGTGCAAAAGTATGTAACACGCAGAAGGAAGCATCTCCGACCCTATAAAGTATAAATATTCTTGATCAGCATCAACAGCCGAGACGATATAGCCATGTCCGTCTGTCCGTCTGTCTGTCCGTCTGTCCGTCTGTATGAACGCGTGGATCTCAGAGACTACAAGAGCTAGAGACTTCTGATTTTGTATTTAAGTTCTCCTATACCATGAGCAGAACAAGTTTGCTTCAAATTATCGATAACTATTCTGGTTTCCGATGTACACATAATATCGATAACAATAAAATATCGAATTTGGAAAATCTAAAAATGAGGGTTGAAGTAATGGATAATGATAGAACTTTTCTGAAAATTTCGTCCAAATCGGTTGAGAAACACAGGAGATATTGAACTTAATCGATGGAAGCTAAGCCAGTATACCAAAGTCTTATAGAAATTAAATCTATTTATTGCAACTGGGTTCAGGGTATCTTCTAGTCGGGCTCTCCCGACTAGAGCCTTCTTACTTGTTAGTACTGGAGTTGAGGCCTCCAAGGAGACAATAGAATAAAGTTTGTTATAGTCAGAACATATAACACGAAATGGTTCATGAATTAAATAGTTGCTGAAGCAACGATCAAGGCTAAGGGGTAAAAAGTTACGTGAAGATCTAACCGGGACATTAAATTAAATTCGACTCAAAAGAACTGATGAGTCGATTTCACCATTAAGTAGGTTAGTAATAAATAATACTCCATGCATAGTTCTACGGTTTAACAGGGAGGGAAGATTTAACAAAAGGAGTCTACTTGAATACGGGGTAAGTCAACTCCAGCAACCCAGTTAAAACTTCTAAGGGCAAATAGAAGAAATTTCTTCTGCACAAATTCAATTCTGTCCTGGTGAATCGAGTATTGTGGGGACCACACAAAAGATCCATACTCCAGAATAGGACGTACTAAGGATGTATAAAGCGTTTTAGTGGTGTACGGATCATTAAACTCTTTCGACCACCGCTTGATGAAGCCAAGGACATTAATGGCCTTATTGGCCATATACGAAATATGAGCGTCAAACTTTAATTTAGGATCAAGAATAATGCCTAAATCTTTGATTTCAAACACGCGGTCAAGTGGTGAACCATCAAGCAAATAGTGAGCAGTATGAGGGGTACTTCTACAAAAAGACATGACTTTACATTTTGAACAATTTAAATTGAGTAAGTTAGTACGGCACCAGACTGACAACGCACCCAAATCCGTCTGTAGAAAATTACACAGGGAAGCGTCATTATAGGTGAAACATAGTTTTACATCATCAGCAAACATATACACAAAAGAGTTAGTAATATCTTCTGGAAGATCGTTAATAAACAAATTAAAAAGCAAAGGTCCAAGGTGACTACCCTGGGGTACACCAGAGGTAACAAAAATAGGTTTAGATACCGACGATTTAAAAACTACTTTTTGTGTTCGACCACACAAGTTCTCCGAAAGCCACAATAATAGTTTTGATGGAAATCCAATAATATTTAATTTATGAAGCAACAGAGGATGACTTACAGAATCAAATGCCTTACTAAAATCGGTGTAAACAACGTCAGTTTGCATTTTTTCCTGAAACCCTTTGATAACAAGCGAAGTGAATTCAAGAAGGTTAGTGGTAGTAGATCTACGCCTAACAAAACCGTGTTGATAAGGCGATATAATCGAACTATATCCGTGTTGCAGTTGAGAACATATAATTTTTTCAAAGACTTTTGGTATGGCAGACAACTTGGATATGCCCCTATAATTTTTAACGTTTGATTTTGAAGAATTTTTATGGAGTGGAATTATAAAGGATTCCTTCCATATATCAGGGAACACGTTTGAATCAACAGACAAGTTAAATAATTTATTTAATGGCGCTCAAAGAGAATCCGCGCAGTATCTAAGAATACAACCTGGCACTCCATCAGGACCAGGCAAGTAGCCAGGTTTAATAGAGTTAAATTCACTCAGGAGCATAGACTCAGTAACTACTGGGACATATATGCAATTTGACATTTGAACTTGAAAAGGATAGGAATTAATACTACTATACATATTCGATGAGTATACTGATTGAAAATGCTCAGCAAATAGATCGGCTACTGCGTGATCAGAACTTGCTTTTGTATCATCTAGGTATACTGAGGATGGCAAGCAAGAAGTCTTACGTTTAGAGTTAACAAATTTATAAAACTGTTGAGGGTCACGTGAAAAGTTTAGTCTACAACGATTAAGATAATTATTATAGCAAGATGTGTTAACGGAAATAAAACTAGATTTTGCTACTAAATACGAAGATAAATCTAAAGTAGTTCCCGATTTTTTAAATTTTTTATATGATCTTGTCTTTGCGTTTTTCAACTTCGATAGTTCTCTCGTAAACCAAGGTGGTTTATTGTCACTTGAAGAACAAGTGAGGGGAACACAAATATCCAAAAGCGAATTCAAGGTCCTATAAAATATGGCTATAGCAGTTTCTATATCACTACAAGAATATAGGCGCGACCAATTAGTATGTTGAAGAAGATAATTTAATTTAGTAAAGTCAGTTTTACGAAAGCAACGGGTTTTTAAAGTATTTTTAGATACTAAAATAGGGTTAATAATTTCGATGGATAATTCTAAGGTTGGATGGAAGGTATCTTCCGGAAGCACTAGAGGGGATATTCTACTAGCATTACTGCAATCGGAGTCCGAAACAAATATTAAGTCCAACATTCTACCACTACAGTTATGCACCCTGTTAACTTGCGATAGGCCTAACTCAAGTAGACCATCGATAAAATCATCAGAAGTGACTGGTAACACCGCCGAAGATGTGTCATTCACAGACCATACAACATGTGGCAGATTAAAATCACCAACCACTATCAGGTTATCCATATCTGTCAAAAATTACGAAACAAGTTGCAGGGCACTCAGATGGGACGAGTAAATGTTAATATCAGATTGAGGAGGAATATAAGAGCAAGTAACATAAAGTGAACGACCGTTTAGTAATATTTTAACACACAAAAACTCTATGTCCGGAAGATGCTGAGAAAGAATCTGTTCAGAGGAAATACAGGAGTCAACAGCAATGAGAACACCACCCCCCTTGCGGGAAGTGCGATCGCATCTGTACAAGTTATATTTAGAAGGAAAAATGGAATAATCAGATATATCAGGTTTTAACCAGGTTTCCGTGAGTGCTACTATATGTGAATCAAATGATAAGCTGTTAACATATAATTTAGAAAGTTTAGTGTTAAGGCCTCTTACGTTTTGATAGGCCAAACTAAGTTGTTTTGTTAGTTTTTTGCCACCGAGGTGGAGGCAACAGGTTGGCTAGCAGGCGGTGTACTATTAATCCTTATACCATTATTGCTATTAATTCGCCTATTCGTATACTCCTTAACTACAAGTTGCGGCGGCCAAAACTTTTCGGAGCAAATTGTCGAGAAAAGTTCAGGCGGTACACCCAACTTGAAAGAAGATATACTTCTGGCATGTTTAAATTTAAACTTTTCAACAACAATAAGAGGGGAATCGATTTGACTCTTTACATATGCTGCAACATCATCCGATGACGTATCGGATGCCAGCCTAGAAACAAAAACAAATTTGTTGAGTGGTACAACAACCAGAGGCTTGTGAGCCCCAGTTGTACCTATATTAGGATTAATAGGCACACGAGCTGCTGAACCAGAGGGCTCAAGCAAAGGTACGGAAGATAAAGTGGCTAGGTTGTTGATAGGATTTCTAGCAGGAGAGTTAAATAACATTAGTGGGTTAGCATTGGAACCAATTGAAGGATTATTGTTAGGCACTAGAAGGGGTTTGGTTGGAAGAACAGGTGGGGCAATAAGTGGATTAGGACCCGAAGTCTTTTTACGCTTCGGAGATTCGGTAATCACCTTGCCATTTTTGAAATTAAGCTCAAGCTCGTTGAATGACGCTTGCAGATTATTAAAAGCTACATGCATAGCTTTAAAGCCAGCATGAGTTTGCCTCATGAACTTGGTCGATTCTTTCACAGCTAAATTGCAGGGCTCGCAGTACCATTTAAAGCCTGTATCTGCAATTAAGAAGTCCCTGATTTTGGAAGTGAAGCCAGCACATTTCATGTGGATCATGTTGTCACACAATCCACACAAAATAAAATCTTGGTTGGTGGTTCCAACCACTTTGCAATTGGTGCTACAGCATGCAAACATTTTCGAATTGATTTAAGGTTTTATCTGGCAACTAATATGCTAGCACAAAACAAAGTAAGGCGACGGTATGTATAAGTAAAACGTATCACTGCAAGAGCAATATAAAACAGTAAATATCAAATGAGCGCTTAAATGAGAGAGCGTTAGCGCGTAGGCAGATAGAACCGCAAGTGCGACGGATAATAGCGGATAAGAGCGGGAGAGCTGTAAAGCGAGAGCAAAAAAAAATTGACAAACTGTTTGTTGTTAGTAATCACACAGAATATGCAAATGTAAATATATGTATGTAAGTATGAACGTATGTTTACTTTATGTTTTCTTTAAGAGTAAAAACACCGTGCACAAGCACAAGAGATCAATAAATAATCAAGAGCACGCAAAAACACGACCGTCACCAACGAAGGACAAGTTGTTATAAAACAAATGTTTTTTTTTTTTTAATATTTTACATGCTTTTATTCAACTTGACTTGTCTGTCTGTTTGTTTGTACCGGAATCTTGTAATCAAATTCCAAGTACAAACCAAGTTCCCTACTAGCTAGAGTTCTGAAATTTTCACCAAAGATGTGTGTTCAGATGACAATACATGTTTTTAAAGATTTTGGCACGATAAAATAAGTAATATCATGTAAAAACCACGAAAATCTGTTTTCCTTTTGCTTAAATTACTTAATTGACTGACATAATTGACGAGCTTTGGTGGCATTGAGAGAAGACTGCCGCTTCACAGGCCATGACCTTCGGGTTCAATCTCCGACCGAGACATATTTTTTTTAATGTTATTTTTTATTATATAAACCTTTTTAAACTATCGATAACACATGTATGCAAGAAAGCGTATAAAAGCATGTCTTCAAAATTTTTGTTTGATTAACTTGTTTATTATATATATATGGCTTATCAGACCGTTTCAAAATACATTTTTCTTTTATTTTTTTAATTAATTAATTAAAAAATAAAATAAAAAATAAAAATAATTAATTTATTCCCCTTTTTCTTATATTATTATTATTATTATTAGGTTTTATTTTTTATTTTTTATTGATATTTTAATTAAATATATATTGTAAATATATATATATATATATATATATATATATTATATATATATATATATATATATATATATATATATATATATATATATATATATATATATACATATATTTTCTTATTTTTTTTTATTTCTATTTTTATTTTTTATTTCATTATTCTAAGTGTTTTTTTTTTTTTTATTGTTTGATATTATTGATGTTATCTCTTTCTCCTACGTTCTTTTTCTCAGTCTGGTGGGTGTGTAGAATACGTTTTACTGTCAATCTATGCACGAGTAAGACCCCATTTACACGCTGAAGTTTTTTCATGAAGTTTTTTTTTTCATTCTGCTTAAAAACTTCTTCGGAATTCAGGTCGCATTAACACTCTGAAGTTTTTCAGTGAAATTTTTCCTTTGAAAATGCAATTCTGGCTTAAATTTATGGTCGATAAACATACACAGTTAACACCAGTTCAATTAATTCTTTCGTCCATAACATTTCTATTAATAATTTATAAACCACAACAATATATTTACTATTTGCGCTTATATTTGCTTGTGCGATATATCGTATCAATAACTTTATTTTTCACCTGAAGGTTAGGTTAGGTTAGGGCGGTAGTGAAAGGGTTAGATTGCAAATATATTTGCAATCTCCTGTTCAGAATTGGCCTTCGTTTCCTCAAAGAATACCTCCGTTGGGAGTGTCGATGACCTACGCTTCGCATTAACAAAATCAAAAAACCGCTTTGGATCCTGCTGAAACTGTAATCTACACCGAGTCAGGTAATTCTTATAACATTGGTTGTTTAAGATAGCAAAACTAGCACGAGCAATCAAGTAATCAGAATAGGCTACCGATGAGCCGCTTTTTCTAAATCTCTTGTAGAGTTTAGATTTTCGATGTTTGAGAATTGTCAACTATCGGGTAAACCACACAGGTTTATTAGACCTGTTTAGCTTACCAACCGGGACACATAAATCAAATAAAGAATATAAGGTATTGCAAAAAATACTGATTGCCACGTCCAAGTCGTCAGACTCGTAGAGGGGAGACCAGTCAGTATGGGATAAAAGCAGGGCGAGACCCTCAAAATCAGTTTTCCGAAATTGACGAACTCGACTCAAAGGCATTTTGACATTGCAACGCGTCCGGGAAGGTAAATTAATCAACAGCTCCAACGCAGGATGGTATAAGTCTTCGGGATAAGATATAGGCTGGGAACGGGAAACGGATGAAGATGATGAATCCAAAACAAAAAACAGATCAAGCATTTTATTAAGAGAATTTGGGATAGCATTAATTTGACTCAATGACATCCCAAGTAAGTCGATTAAAAATTCATTCGGGGCCGTGGGAGTCAGGGCACCAGAGTCAGGACAAGAAATCCAAGTAGCTTCAGCAATGTTGAAATCACCAAGAACTACAAGAAAATCGCGATCAGAAAGCAAGGCAGAGACAGAATGATAGCAGATAGATGTGTCTCATAGATAGAGAGATCAGAGGAAGGAGGTATATAGGAACAAGTAATACAAATGTTAATACCGTAAATATTTAGCTTTACAGCAATAAACTCTATATCAAAAGAACTATTTAATACGACTGTTTCAGAAGGAAAGTCAACATTCACAGCAATAAGCACTCCACCACCACGCCGAAGAGTACGGTCCTTTCTATAAATAGAATATGTACTACATAGAATTTCGGAATTGAGAATGTCTTGCCTTAACCACGTTTCAGTAAAGGCAATGACATGGAAAGGGAAAGAAAGACTATTAAGGTATAAGATAGTGAGTTTACTACAAAGACCTCTTACATTCTGATAGCCAAGTAAGAAGGAGGATGTTAGTTTTTTGAACTATCAGTAATTGCGAGAGTTACCTTAGAACCAATAACCGGAAGTGTAGATACAATCGGGGGCCGATTCTTTTTTCTTGCAGTATACTCTTTCACAATTATGTGTTCTGGCCAAAATTCTTTGCAGCATATGGTGCAAAAACTTGATTCGAAACACTGATTTTAAAAGACGAAATGTTCCGATCATAAGCAAATTTGAATTTCTCCACCGTGACATTGGCATACGATTTGGCCTTGATATAGACCTTGACATCATCTGATGTTAAATCAGGGGGAAGCCTTGAAACAAATATTTGTTTTTTAGGTGGGACAGCAAAAAATTTTTTAATTATATCTTCCACTGAGGCTGGTTTGGAAGACTCAGTGTCGGATAATTGAATATTTGGCTCTTTAGGTTTGATAGAGTTTTTTTGTTGATTAACATCAACACTAATAACCACCAAAGGAACCGAAGGATCGGGATCAGATAAGACAATATCCATGGGAGTTGTTGTTATATCATCTAAGTTCTCGATAACTTTAGTAGAAGGGACATGAAGATTTTTATTTACTTTACACTGTGGTATCGGAGCGTTTGGAGTATTTTCCAACGTCACAGAGCCCGATAACTGCCCAATGTTGGCCGTTTTACGCTTTGGAGAATCCTGTACGAGATTTTTCTCGCTAAGGTTTCTCTGAACCGATGAGAATTTTTCACACAGTTTATTCAACTGACAGAAAACGCCCTCTAAGCCAAGCTGAGTTTCTATAAAGCTTGCAATGTCTTTTTTTTTCTCCAAACATGACCAACACGGCCACTCTAAATTAGTAACCTTCAAGAGGTCTGAGATACGGCCATTAATGCCAAAATAAATAAATAAAAATAAAAAAATCTCTGCAGAAAATTGTTATTATTAAGATACAGGTCCACCCTAATGTGCAAATAGTAAAGCTACAAACAAAACTTACTTCACAGCTTCACAAACAACAAGTAAGAAGGCTCTAGTCGGGAGAGCCCGACTAGAAGATACCCTGAACCCAGTTGCAATAAATATATTAAATTTATATAAGACTTTGGTATACTGGCTTACCTTCCATCGATTAAGTTCAATATCTCCTGTGTTTCTCACCCGATTTGGACGAAATTTTCAGAAAAGTTCTATCATTATCCATTACTTCAACCCTAATTTTTAGATTTTCCAAATTCGATATTTTATTGTTATCGATATTATGTGTGTATCGGAAACCAGAATAGTTATCGATAATTTGAAGCAAACTTGTTCTAGCTCTTGTAGTCTCTGAGATCCACGCGTTCATACAGACAGACAGACGGACAGACGGACAGACAGACGGACAGACGGACATGTCTATATCGTCTCGGCTGTTGATGCTGATCAAGAATATATATACTTTATAGGGTCGGAGATGCTTCCTTCTGCCTGTTACATACTTTTGCACAAAACCATTATACTCTTATTTACCCATTTTATGGGTTAAGGGTATAAAAACGGCGCGAGCCGACCACCGAAAGCAACAAGCAACGGAGAAACCAACACAAAAGAGCGCGTTAGAGTAAACGATCAAGAAACGGTTTAATGCAATGCAGTGCTTGAAAAAAGAGAGAGAGAGTGAGAGAGTGAGCGTAAAAGCACAAAATTAAAACAAAAGCAGGCGGCAGCAATTTGAGCAAATTTTTCAGTATGCTGGACTGCAGTTTGTTGTTGTACTTGGAAACACTTTAAAACAAATGCAAATTAAATCATTAATTTAATGTCCACTTTGGGTTTAGGCAAACCGACAAAGCACAAAGTCACAAAACTATTAGTTTACACAAATTCGCGAAATTAATAGCAGAAATAAGACGCACAATAGTCAAAAAAGCGAAGCGCATAAAAAAAACACGTCCGTTGCGATGCAAAGCAAGAGCGAGAATGATAATATATGTTTTGAAATTATATATATGAATATACTACACCTCCTTTTTAATAAAAATTAAAGAATATAAAAATATAAAAGTATAAAAATTTAAAAATTCGGTATAATAACGAGCTTTTTTTTATTTATTTATTTATTTATTTATTTATAGTCAGCTAAGAGCAGCTGACATTAAAACGAATCAAAATTTAATTTAAATTAAAAATAATTAAAATAATTAAATGAAGTAAAATATAGAATAAAATATAAATCTGAAAAAATAATTAAGAGTTAAAGTTAAAGCTCTGGGAAATTCAATAAAAAATTGAGCAGTCCAACATTTGTTGCGAGGATTGGGAAAAACCCAGAAAAACCCAATCAGACCAGCGTTAGATTAGTAGTTAGTGATAACGATTAGATAAAGCAAAAAGGATCGATCTTTTTAGTACTGGAGTTGAGGCCTCCAAGGAGACAATAGAATAAAGTTTGTTATAGTCAGAACATATAACACGAAATGGTTCATGAATTAAATAGTTGCTGAAGCAACGATCAAGGCTAAGGGGTAAAAAGTTACGTGAAGATCTAACCGGGACATTAAATTTAATTCGACTCAAAAGAACTGATAAGTCGATTTCACCATTAAGTAGGTTAGTAATAAATAATACTCCATGCATAGTTCTACGGTTTAACAGGGAGGGAAGATTTAACAAAAGGAGTCTACTTGAATACGGGGGTAAGTCAACTCCAGCAACCCAGTTAAAACTTCTAAGGGCAAATAGAAGAAATTTCTTCTGCACAGATTCAATTCTGTCCTGGTGAATCGAGTATTGTGGGGACCACACACAAGATCCATACTCCAGAATAGGACGTACTAAGGATGTATAAAGCGTTTTAGTGGTGTACGGATCAATAAACTCTTTCGACCACCGCTTGATGAATCCAAGGACATTAATGGCCTTATTGGCCATATACGAAATATGAGCGTCAAACTTTAATTTAGGATCAAGAATAATGCCTAAATCTTTGATTTCAAACATGCGGTCAAGTGGTGAACCATCAAGCAAATAGTGAGCAGTATGAGGGGTACTTCTACAAAAAGACATGACTTTACATTTTGAACAATTTAAATTGAGTAAGTTAGTACGGCACCAGACTGACAACGCACCCAAATCCGTCTGTAGAAAATTACACAGGGAAGCGTCATTATAGGTGAAACATAGTTTTACATCATCAGCAAACATATACACAAAAGAGAGATCGTTAATAAACAAATTAAAAAGCAAAGGTCCAAGGTGACTACCCTGGGGTACACCAGAGGTTACAAAAATAGGTTTAGATACCGACGATTTAAAAACATATTTTTGTGTTCGACCACACAAGTACTCCGAAAGCCACAATAATAGTTTTGATGGAAATCCAATAATATTTAATTTATGAAGCAACAGAGGATGACTTACAGAATCAAATGCCTTACTAAAATCGGTGTAAACAACATCAGTTTGCATTTTTTCCTGAAACCCTTTGATAACAAGCGAAGTGAATTCAAGAAGGTTAGTGGTAGTAGATCTACGCCTAACAAAACCGTGTTGATAAGGCGATATAATCGAACTACATCCGTGTTGCAGTTGAGAACATATAATTTTTTCAAAGACTTTTGGTATGGCAGACAACTTGGATATGCCCCTATAATTTTTAACGTTTGATTTTGAAGAATTTTTATGGAGTGGAATTATAAAGGATTCCTTCCATATATCAGGGAACACGTTTGAATCAACAGACAAGTTAAATAATTTATTTAATGGCGCTCAAAGAGAATCCGCGCAGTATCTAAGAATACAACCTGGCACTCCATCAGGACCAGGCAAGTAGCCAGGTTTAATAGAGTTAAATTCACTCAGGAGCATAGACTCAGTAACTACTGGGACATATATGCAATTTGACATTTGAACTTGAAAAGGATAGGAATTAATACTACTATACATATTCGATGAGTATACTGATTGAAAATGCTCAGCAAATAGATCGGCTACTGCGTGATCAGAACTTGCTTTTGTATCATCTAGGTATACTGAGGATGGCAAGCAAGAAGTCTTACGTTTAGAGTTAACAAATTTATAAAACTGTTTAGGGTCACGTGAAAAGTTTAGTCTACAACGATTAAGATAATTATTATAGCAAGATGTGTTAACGGAAATAAAACTAGATTTTGCTACTAAATACGAAGATAAATCTAAAGTAGTTCCCGATTTTTTAAATTTTTTATATGATCTTGTCTTTGCGTTTTTCAACTTCGATAGTTCTCTCGTAAACCAAGGTGGTTTATTGTCACTTGAAGAACAAGTGAGGGGAACACAAATATCCAAAAGCGAATTCAAGGTCCTATAAAATATGGCTATAGCAGTTTCTATATCACTACAAGAATATAGGCGCGACCAATTAGTATGTTGAAGAAGATAATTTAATTTAGTAAAGTCAGTTTTACGAAAGCAACGGGTTTTTAAAGTATTTTTAGATACTAAAATAGGGTTAATAATTTCGATGGATAATTCTAAGGTTGGATGTTAGGTATCTTCCGGAAGCACTAGAGGGGGTATTCTAGCATTACTGCAATCGGAGTCCGAAACAAATATTAAGTCCAACATTCTACCACTACAGTTATGCACCCTGTTAACTTGCGATAGGCCTAACTCCAGTAGGCCATCGATAAAATCATCAGAAGTGACTGGTAACACCGCCGAAGATGTGTCATTCACAGACCATACAACATGTGGCAGATTAAAATCACCAACCACTATCAGGTTATCCATATCTGTCAAAAATGACGAAACAAGTTGCAGGGCACTCAGATGGGACGAGTAAATGTTAATATCAGATTGAGGAGGAATATAAGAGCAAGTAACATAAAGTGAACGGCCGTTTAGTAATATTTTAACACACAAAAACTCTATGTCCGGAAGATGCTGAGAAAGAATCTGTTCAGAGGAAATACAGGAGTCAACAGCAATGAGAACACCACCCCCCTTGCGGGAAGTGCGATCGCATCTGTACAAGTTATATTTAGAAGGAAAAATTGAATAATCAGATATATCAGGTTTTAACCAGGTTTCCGTGAGTGCTACTATATGTGAATCAAATGATAAGCTGTTAACATATAATTTAGAAAGTTTAGTGTTAAGGCCTCTAACGTTTTGATAGGCCAAACTAAGTTGTTTTGTTAGTTTTTTGCCACCGAGGTGGAGGCAACAGGTTGGCTAGCAGGCGGTGTACTATTAATCCTTATACCATTATTGCTATTAATTCGCCTATTCGTATACTCCTTAACTACAAGTTGCGGCGGCCAAAACTTTTCGGAGCAAATTGTCGAGAAAAGTTCAGGCGGTACACCCAACTTGAAAGAAGATATACTTCTGGCATGTTTAAATTTAAACTTTTCAACAACAATAAGAGGGGAATCGATTTGACTCTTTACATATGCTGCAACATCATCCGATGACGTATCGGATGCCAGCCTAGAAACAAAAACAAATTTGTTGAGTGGTACAACAACCAGAGGCTTGTGAGCCCCAGTTGTACCTATATTAGGATTAATAGGCACACGAGCTGCTGAACCAGAGGGCTCAAGCAAAGGTTCGGAAGATAAAGTGGCTAGGTTGTTGATAGGATTTCTAGCAGGAGAGTTAAATAACATTAGTGGGTTAGCATTGGAACCAATTGAAGGATTATTGTTAGGCACTAGAAGGGGTTTGGTTGGAAGAACATGTGGGGCAATAAGTGGATTAGGACTCGAAGTCTTTTTACGCTTCGGAGATTCGGTAATCACCTTGCCATTTTTGAAATTAAGCTCAAGCTCGTTGAATGACGCTTGCAGATTATTAAAAGCTACATGCATAGCTTTAAAGCCAGCATGAGTTTGCCTCATGAACTTGGTCGATTCTTTCACAGCTAAATTGCAGGGCTCGCAGTACCATTTAAAGCCTGTATCTGCAATTAAGAAGTCCCTGATTTTGGGAGTGAAGCCAGCACATTTCATGTGGATCATGTTGTCACACAATCCACACAAAATAAAATCTTGGTTGGTTGTTCCAGCCACTTTGCAATTGGTGCTACAGCATGCAAACATTTTCGAATTGATTTAAGGTTTTATCTGGCAACTAATATGCTAGCACAAAACAAAGTAAGGCGGCGGTAAGTATAAGTAAAACGTATCACTGCAAGAGCAATATAAAACAGTAAATATCAAATGAGCGCTTAAATGAGAGAGCGTTAGCGCGTAGGCAGATAGAACCGCAAGTGCGACGGATAATAGCGGATAAGAGCGGGAGAGCTGTAAAGCGAGAGCAAAAAAAAATTGACAAACTGTTTGTTGTTAGTAATCACACAGAATATGCAAATGTAAATATATGTATGTAAGTATGAACGTATGTTTACTTTATGTTTTCTTTATGTTCAGGCAGAGCAGTCTCAGTAAAACTGCTAATTAAAGTGAGTATAAACTCGGCAAACTCTTTTATGTAATCAGTGCTAAAACTATTAACCAGATTAAACAGAGTAAAAACACCGTTCACAAGCACAAGAGATCAATAAATAATCAAGAGCACGCAAAAACACGACCGTCACCAACGAAAGACAAGTTGTTATAAAACAAATGTTTTTTTTTTTTTTAATATTTTACATGCTTTTATTCAACTTGACTTGTCTGTCTGTTTGTTTGTACCGGAATCTTGTAATCAAATTCCAAGTACAAACCAAGTTCCCTACTAGCTAGAGTTCTGAAATTTTCACCAAAGATGTGTGTTCAGATGACAATACATGTTTTTAAAGATTTTGGCACGATAAAATAAGTAATATCATGTAAAAACCACGAAAATCTGTTTTCCTTTTGCTTAAATTACTTAATTGACTGACATAATTGTTATTTTTTTATTATATAAACCTTTTTAAACTATCGATAACACATGTATGCAAGAAAGCGTATAAAAGCATGTCTTCAAAATTTTTGTTTGATTAACTTGTTTATTATATATATATGGCTTATCAGACCGTTTCAAAATACATTTTTCTTTTATTTTTTTAATTAATTTATTCCCCTTTTTCTTATATTATTATTATTATTATTAGTTTTTTTTTTTTTTATTGATATTTTAATTAAATATATATTGTAAATATATATATATATATATATAAGGGAGAAGCCCCAATCTCGGACACTGTACAGAAGTCGGACACCCCCCTTTATTTTGCGAGTTTTGATGCTAGCGCGGTCTAATTACTGTGACAGATAGCTTTCAGTGCCGGCTTTCTTTTGACATGGTCTACAGGTGTTAATACCTAGTTTTGGCTAATTCAGAGACAAAAATTAAAATACCGATATTCCGACCTAAAATTTTTAAAATTTCAACGCTTATGTAATTGAATTATTCCATGATTCAACAAAGGTTAATAAATTTTTTCTTAATTGTTTCATCATGCTCTTTCATATTCTGCAATCAAACATTTTTTTTTTCAATATTTTGGGTTTTACATTTAAAAATGTTAAAACCGTGCTTTCTTCTAATCTGGACACTGTTGATGTTTCACAATTGAACACGATTAATTGTAATCGATATTTTTATTCAATTGTATCGATGATCGTGTCATCTTCATATAAATGTATCAAAATGAGCGCGCAACAAGATATGGAAATTGAAATTTTATGGTTTAAATGAAAAAAACCAAATAAAGAAACTTTAAGTTGAATTTCATAGTTAATTGAATAAATAATTTCATAATAAATGGTTTTGATGAAAAAAACCCAAAAAAAGAATAATTAGTTTGTTTACATATTTCGCGCCATATTAATAAGGTATGTGAGCAATGATGAGCATGCGATGTATAGATCGATACATCAATCGATATATCGATGCATTACTTGCGATACTGCTCATTACGAGTAATAATAATTAATAAAATAATAAATTCGTTTGATTTTCATTGTTTAATTGCATAAAAAACAAAATCTTACATAAAAACAATGATTTGGCATTTTATTTTATTTTATTGGCTGCATTTTCACAAGATAAAAGGGGGTGTCCAACTTCGGGGCACTTTTTTGAAAATCGTGATTTTGAGTTTTTTCATTAAATGTGAAATATATCATTTAACATGAATGAAATGTGTATAATGCCTTATACCAATCGATGCGCAATTGAAAAAGCTTTTCAACGATACTAACAGATAAGCTGTACGTTGATTTTGGACAGTCTTATGTCACAAAATCCAAAGGGGTGTCCAACACTAGGGCTTCTCCCTTATATATATATATATATATATATATATATACACATATATATAACAATTTCTTATTTTTTTTATTTCTATTTTTATTTTTTATTTCATTATTCTAAGTGTTTTTTTTTTTTTATTGTTTGATATTATTGATGTTATCTCTTTCTCCTACGTTCTTTTTCTCAGTCTGGTGGGTGTGTAGAATACGTTTTACTGTCAATCTATGCACGAGTAAGACCCCATTTACACGCTGAAGTTTTTTCATGAAGTTTTTTTTTTCATTCTGTTTAAAAACTTCTTCGGAATTCAGGTCGCATTAACACTCTGAAGTTTTTCAGTGAAATTTTTCCTTTGAAAATGCAATTCTGGCTTAAATTTATGGTCGATAAACATACACAGTTAACACCAGTTCAATTAATTCTTTCGTCCATAACATTTCTATTAATAATTTATAAACCACAACAATATATTTACTATTTGCGCTTATTATTGCTTGTGCGATATATCGTATCAATAATTTAATTTTTCACCTGAAGGTTAGGTTAGGTTAGGGCGGTAGTGAAAGGGTTAGATTGCCCCCCACTCACATTGGCCACGTGTTGGCCCATTGCGGTGCCGCGCTTGGACTTAATCCAAAAACCGTCTACCCAGATAATGAGCGTGTCGCACCGCCATTGAGGGCGTGGTCCCAGCCCGAGGTTTTAATGAAAGACAGGATATTTTTCGGTTGAATATCCGCAATTTGAGTGAGGTCCGATAAAAAGAAGGACTCTAGATAGCGATTTCTATTTTTTAAGAGTGCCGGGCAGTCGCAGAAAAGGTGGGAAACTGTTTCCTCCTCCTCCTCGTCACGACAGCTTCTGCAGATCCTGCTGCATGCGATCCAACCAGCCAGTGCCCCGTAATGGCCCTGATTTCGGCGGCACAGCCTAATCTGCTTAGGTGGATTAGGTCTGAGGAGCGATTTTTGCAGTGCGTTGGCCAGGTTTGCTTAGCAGTCCTAGCTGAGGCGGTGGTAAGCTTCCACCCCTTGTTTGCTTCGAGTTCGAATTGCGATCCAACTCTTTGCTTGCAGCTGGCCATGGGAATACCCCAGCCCTCCTTGTCTGTAAGGAGAGGCATGGTAGTGCCATGCCTTGCCAGCTCATCTGCTTTTTGCTTCCTGTATGGTCGCGATCTCAGCTTGAAATACGCTGCAGTTGACAGACAGCTCCTCGCAAAAGACGCCTCCCCCTACCCGGTCGTCTAGCTTAGAGCCGTCGGTGTAAATTCTTATTGAGTCGGTCGGCCCTGGCGTGCCTGAGCACCAATCCTCCCTTGGGGGGATAAGTGTGTGGAAAGGGGTTATGGGGAATTCCTGAGGACAACAATAGTCCGTGTTCGAGGGGATAAGCAAGTTACGCACTAGAATATTAGAGTGTCCGAAATTCTGCTCGGACCACTGCTTAGTTTCCCTCATGCGTAGGGCAGAGAGAGTTGCTACTAATTTCCCCATTTGGTCTATTGGTAGGAGATTTAGTATATTGTCCAGAGCCTCAGTTGGGGTCGTTCTGAGGGCCCCTGTTGTGATCAGTCCAGCTGCACGTTGTACTTTGCCAAGCTTGTGGACTGATGTCTTCTTAGAAAGCGTTGGCCACCATACTGACACTCCGTACAGTAGGATGGGCCATACGATGGCTATGTACAGCCACAGCGTGATGTGGGGTGCCATTCCCCATTTAAGTCCGATGGACTTCTTACATGTATACAGAGCGAATGAGGCCTTCTCAACCCGTTCTTCGGTGTTAAGATTCCAGTCTAGTTTGCTGTCTATAGTGAGCCCTAAGTATTTGGAGGATTTACTGAAGGCGAGTTCCACCCCGTTGAGGGTTTGTGGTTTGAGGGGAGGTATCTTATACTTTTTAGCAACAAGAATAGAACTTATATAAAGTCGTCATGAGGCCAAATTCTGACTGCCAGTTGGAATAGGCAATCGTGGCGACACCTCTCTCACAAAGCGCTGCTGCTGCTTTTTTCTCTGCCAGCGCATTTCATGCCTGAGTATATCAAGTCACTCAGCTTGGCGATTGTTATACGCTTTTGTTTTCTCATAGCACAGCCAGCCAGCCATGCTCTGAGTATATGCCCATAGAGAGCGATTTTGCAGAGCGCAGTCGCTTCTTCGCTTGCTGCTCGCCCTTCTTTTCCTCCTATAAACATATGAGCGTGTCTACGTCAGACGTATTATCATTTTTTATCATTTTTGCGACGTTGCTTAGTGAAGCTATGCATTATACCCACATTCATATATATTTATATATGTTTGCTGTTTTGCTGGGATTTCTACTGATTTTTGTTATTTTGTTTGGGCTGGCTAGTGTTAGTGTGTTAGTGATTTTGTATTTCTACATGACATATGTAATTGTATGAGTAGCATTTTTATCTTGGCATTCATTGACATTTTCTACTATATTATCATTTTAATTTGGTGCAGAATTTGTATTTTGCCTACAAAAACCTAAAAAGCAATACTTCCAAGGCAGCCAAATATCATATTTTGTGCTGATCGACCATTTGCAGTATCAGGCGAACAGCAATATAAACAAGCGTCAATCAAAATTTGCTTACCGATCAGCAGCAAAATGTAAAATAGACACTAAGTCTAGGTTTTTGGTGAACATTGGCGATAAGCAGCAAAATGATATGAGTGTGTGCAGCAAAATGTAAATACATCTATAACTATGTGAATGTATGTGAAACATTGGCCGACCCTTATTTTAGTTCTTAGTTTATTTTCTTTCATTCTTTATTTTCTTATATTCCGAGTTTTCGGCAAATGAAATCGACAAATGCACAACTAAATACACTTTCGCAGTTTGTGCGCATCGCTGCATAAGCGTATGGTAGTTGCGATGGCAAAATTTCTGAAAATGGTCATAGAGCTGAAAACATGATAGAGTATATATGACCAGCAATGCAAAACTGATATTCGGCTGCTTATTTTACTAGACGCTTGTTTATATTGCTGTTCGCCTGATACTGCAAATGGTCGATCAGCACAAAATATGATATTTGGCTGCCTTGGAAGTATTGCTTTTTAGGTTTTTGTAGGCAAAATACAAATTCTGCACCAAATTAAAATGATAATATAGTAGAAAAGGTCAATGAATTCCAAGATAAAAATGCTACTCATACAATTACATATGTCATGTAGAAATACAAAATCACTAACACACTAACACTAGCCAGCCCAAACAAAATAACAAAAATCAGTAGAAATCCCAGCAAAACAGCAAACATATATAAATATATATATGAATGTGGGTATAATGCATAGCTTCACTAAGCAACGTCGCAAAAATGATAAAAAATTATAATACGTCTGACGTAGACACGCTCATATGTTTATAGGAGGAAAAGAAGGGCGAGCAGCAAGCGAAGAAGCGACTGCGCTCTGCAAAATCGCTCTCTATGGGCATATACTCAGAGCATGGCTGGCTGGCTGTGCTATGAGAAAACAAAAGCGTATAACAGTCGCCAAGCTGAGTGACTTGATATACTCAGGCATGAAATGCGCTGGCAGAGAAAAAAGCAGCAGCAGCGCTTTGTGAGAGAGGTGTCGCCACGATTGCCTATTTCAACTGGCAGTCAGAATTTGGCCTCATGACGACTCTATATAAGTTCCATTCTTGTTGCTTTTTAGTGAAGAGAACTAAGTCAGTTTTGGCTGGGTTTAGCCCAAGTCCCTTTGAAGTGGCCCATGAGGACAGGGTTCGAAGTGCGGTGGTCATACGCTTGCACAAACTTTGGGGGAATTTACCCGAGAAGGATATAGCGACATCATCCGCGTAAGCTATCACCCGACAGCCCCATCCCTCTAAGGAGCGCAGCAAGCTGTTAACAGCCACATTCCAAAGGAGAGGGGAGAGAACACCTCCTTGTAGGGTGCCTCTCTTGACGGCCCTGCATTTCTGCATTTAAGCATTTGATCAATCAGATCTACAATGCGGTGTCCTTCCCCCAACTCCGACAAAGCCTCGGTGATTGCGCCCGTTACGATGTCGTTGAAAGCGCCCTCAATGTCTAGAAAGGCTATAAGGCAGTACTCCGTGTAGTGGAGTGCCTTTTCTACTGTTGATATAGCCGCGTGGAGCGCCGTTTCAGTAGATTTGCCTTTTTGGTAAGCATGTTGTGCTTGAGAGAAGTGATCGATCTTGATCGAGTCTCTGATATGTATACTCAGCACCCTTTTCTAGTGTTTTTAGTAGAATGGATGTAAGACTGATTGGACGAAAGTCCTTTGGGATTGTATGTGACGCTTTCCCAGCCTTCGGGATGAAGACGACCTTGGATACGAGCCATGGCTTGGGGATCGAACCGGTCGTCAGTATATCTGAAAAGATTTTCTGAAGCCAGTTAATGGCAGTATCCCCTGCATATTGCAGTTGGGCTGGAATGATTCCATCCAGCCCAGGGGATTTGTAGGGCGAGAAGCTGCTTATGGCCCAAGAGATGATATCCCTGGAGAAAAGGTCGGTGGAGACTTGCTCCTGAGTTTCTCTGTGGATAGGGGGTCGAAAACCTGCAACTGAGCATCCGGGAAAGTGGGTTTCCACCAAAAGTTCCAGTGACTGGTCGTTGTCCATGAGTCACTGGGTCCTTTGAGGAAGCCCACGGGTGCATGTGTGCTGGAGAGAACTTTTCTGAGCCAAGCGGCTTCTGTCGTACTCTCGATTGTGGAGCAGAAATTCTTGCAAGCGGAGCGTTTAGCTTATCTGAGTATCTTCTTATAGGAGGTTAGGCTGGCTTTGTAGAGACTCCATGATTGGTCGTCTCCCATTAACCTTGCTTTGTTAAAGAGCTTTCGCGAAATTTTCCGAAGCTCGCTTATTTGTGGGGACCACCATGGTGGTTTTCCTCTTGGTTTGCTCTGGGGGCATGACATGTTAAGGGTGGACTTGCATGCCTCCGTGAGCTTGTTTGTGAGCAGCTCTGTGTGCTCGGGGGAAGGGTGTCCCGCTGGGGGATGCTCTGGAATGAGTCTAGCAAGACATTTTTTTGAAAGTGGTCCAGTTCGTACGTCTAACGTTCCAGCACCATTTAGGCTTTAAGATATAAAGAGAGATTACTATATCGGTATACCTATGATCAGAGAAGGAGTGCTCATCTAGCACTCTCCATCTAGTAAGTCTCTGGTGAAGGGAGGCTGTGGCTAGCGTTAAGTCTAGGACTTCTTCCCTATTCTTTGTAGTAAAGGTTGGGTCGTTTCCCTTATTACAAATATTCAGATTTGTCGGGAAGATATAATTAAAGAGTAACTCACCCCGTTCATTTATATCCGAGCTGCCCCACTGATGGTGGTGAGCGTTGGCGTCGCAGCCTATGATCAGCTCGGTGTTTTTCGCTTCGCAGTCGGCGATTAGCGCACGTAGCAGTTGATGAGGGGGTGGCCCTTGATGGTCGTGGGCCGTGTAGTTTGAGCTGAGCCTTATGTGACCTGACTCCAGGTCGAGGCACGCAGCAGTGTTGTCGCCATTATTAATTAAGGGAGCAGAAAGAGGTCTAGATGTTTCCTTGCTAGTATGCAGGTACGAACTTTACCTTCGTTTCGGGCTACAAGCAGCTTGTAGTCCTTAGTCCCCAGTCCAGAAAACTTGCCAGAGCAAACCCAAGGTTCCTGAATGAGGACAACGTCTACTCCGCATTGGCTTGTGAGGAGCAGCAGAGCGGCTGCAGCCGCCTTACAGTGGTGGAGGTTTATCTGAAGAAGTCTCAGAGGCATCTTGAAATTTCGACTCCACCACTGTCAGATCAGCCTCTTCGTCCGTGTCTACGTCGAGGTTGATCATGTTGGCCATGTCTTTGGCGAGATCCGAGTCTTCTGCCTTGGCTTCGGCCACCGCGTCACTTTCGGTGACAGGGTTTGTTGCACAATGGGCTGTAGTGCTGCCTGCAGTGGCCTCCGCCTTTGGCTGCTCACTTGGAGCTTCAAGCGCCGCTGGTGCGTCATCCTGAGCCAAAGGCTTGCTAGCCGCGTCCGAGCGGTAGACCCATATTACTATCGGCTTAAAGCCGTAGTGGGCCGATCCGTTGGTTGCGGCTAGGGCCTCCGCTGACTCGTCGTTAATTACCAGGATCACCTGCCGATTATTGCCTTCTGGCGCCTCGACCTTAGCGATCCTCCAGTCATGCGTAACCCGGTCAGGGATACTCAGTTGGAAGAGTTTTAGGATCCTTTCGGGATCCTCAGGCTTAGCGGAAACCCAGACTTTTGCTCGTGGTCGACTGGGCACCTCTTCCAGTCTACAGCCTCTAGCTTAGCGACGGGATAGACCTCCCCTAGTAGGCCAACAGCTTTCTTGTATAGCTCTGCGGATTTGTCGTCTTCACAGGCTATTGCTTTTATATTACCCTGATACCATCCGGCATCAGAGCAACGGGGTGGCGGTCCGTCAGATAGCAGCATCAGATCGACTACCTTCTCCTGCAACTCGTTTTCAATGGCCCCCCACCTGTTCTGCGGGATATGGCCCTCTTTGTGGCTCCTGTCGAGGACCCCAATAAGAACCTTCTCCTTGGTTGCTTCGGCGAAGGACCGAGTGAGCGGCTGTGGCCGCGGGTGTGGCCTGATCCGCTCGGCTTGCGGGGCCGGTTCCTCAACAGAGCGTTGACGCTTCTTTTTGGCTTTAGCAGATGCGGCAGGGATAGCTGGCTTGAAATCCGGAAGGATTTTCTTGGCCCACTCCAACAGGTTGACCCCGTCGGGGGATGAGTGCTGGGCGGTTAAGCTCACTTGCCGCTATGGTAGCGGGCCCCAAGGCAGTAGCCTGCGTCACGGACCGGGAAGCTGGTGTTGCAGACTTATGCTGCAACCTCCGAACTCCTGGAGCCGCTCCAGGTCGACGTCCGGGGAGTGAGGACGAATGGCTTGTTCGCCCTGCACCTGTGCCGCTGGCAGGGGTGCTACCACTAATTGAGGGATTGGCGTTTCCCACCTCACCTCGAACACGGTGCAACTCTGTGTTTACATTCTATCGGAATAAGGCAAAGCAAAATTAGAAGATAAATTAACGACTTAACAAGTAGTGAATTTTTGCTTGAAATCTTACCCCTCTACTCCCCTTGCCTACAAACAAAAGATTCAGAGAGAAAATTCACGAAAAAACTTCAGCGTGTAAATGGGCACTAAGTCAATGTAGAGTTTTTATTTTCAGTTTCTATGTCCGTAATAAACGTCTTCATTGGACTGAACTAGAATATAAAGGATTCCTTAAGTTTGAATATTACTTATTAATTGTAGACATTATTGCTTCTTGTACTTTTATTTATTTGGACCACCGGCTTGAGTAGCTACTCTTTTATACATTATTGCCCATATATTTGAAACTATCTATTGAAATTGATTTAATAATATTTCTGCTCGGTGCCACTTGAGTTTGCTGATTATAAGTATACCGGCTTGTATTTCAAGCCTTTAAAAGAACTGACCTAAGTTAAGAATTCCATTGGTATATAAATCGCATACTTCAATTCTTGCGATAACTTCAATTCCTTGTTTAATAAACAATTTAAATTTTGTTATACGCATGGTCACTACTTTTCTTATTCCGTCATTTGGGATGACGTTGGGTTTAGAATTTTTCAAGATTTTGCCTAAGCAAAGATTCTTGTTATATTCCTGCGCAGGATAATTTTGTCTACTGTATTCCCTGGTAGTGACTCTCAGTACTTTATTTAGTTAGTCAATTTTTTTAATTTGAATATTGTTATCCTAGAACGGGCATCTGCCTCAAAATTGTCTTTTCTATTTTATGTACCTGGAAAGGTTTTATTTGGGATAATAATGTTGAGTTATTTAAAACACATATTTTATAAAATATTTTTCAATTAGAGATTTAAATATGTAAAGTGATTAAAAACACGGAAGGTTTTTGTGGGAGTTTAATATTATTGTCAGCATAATCTTTTCTGATATCAAAAACTGTTTTGTAAATTTACTTTGGGTTTCAAGTGGTATAGTCAGAATCAAATGGTTGTGCTTCAGTTAAGTTTCACAAGAATGGCCAGAATGCAACGCGTGCTCGCATCTTTTTGCGCTTACGCCCCAAGATTCATTTACTTATATGTATTTTTTTTTTACTCGATACCGAAGGTAAAGAGTATATTGATTTTGTGCAATGTCCGTCATGGTGCCTGTCCGTCAGTCCGTCTGTCCGTCTGTATAAACGCAACTTTTTTTCACACCCTTCAAGCTAGAGAATTGAAACTTTCCAATTCTCTTTATCTATGGGATTGTAGATTAAAGTGTCAAGATTGGGGTTCTACGATAACTGGGAGGCTGGCAAATCGATAAATTCGATAACTCAACACCGATAAATCCACATATTTCGCACATCCTTACAGCTAGAACTACCAAATTTGGTAAGAAGATAGCTACAATCAATCCCCAAAAAACTGCATCAAAAATTTTGGAGCCACGCCAACGCATTCCGCCCCCAGCCCCCCGCAATTTAATGTCAAAAAAGCCTATATCTCCCACAGTTTTTAGCTATAGCCACCAGATTTGGTGCCAAGATAGCTGATGATGATCCCCAAAAAAATGCATCAAAAGTTTGGATGCCGTGCCCACCAATACTGCCCTAGCCACCCCAAGCTGCCCCAACGCTTCGTCAAAAACGGGAATGCGTGTATCTTCCAGAGTTGTGGAGCTAGAGCAACCAAATTTGGTAGGAAGATAGCTGGCAACGACCCCCAAAAATCTGCATTAAAGTTTTGGAGCCACGCCCACCCATTTCACCCCCGTTTCCCAACCTTTTACAAACATTAAGCTAGAGTCACCAAATTTGGTATGAATATAGCAATTGACATTCCACACAAATCTGCATGAAGACTTTGAATGCCACGCCCACCCATACCGCCCCCAGTCCCCATCTCCCCACTTTTTACAAACTTCGAGCTACAGTCACCAAATTTGGTATGAATATAGCAATGGACATTTCACAAAGATCTGCATCAAAAGTTTGGATGCCACGCCCACCCATACTGCCTCAGTCCCCCTTTCCTTACCTTTTACAAACTTTGAGCTAGAGTCACCAAATTTGGAAGGAAGATAGCTGGTTGCATCTCAATCTGCATCGGAGAATCTTTAAGCCAGCGTGCAGCCCTGCCGCATCCGTAGCCCATTGCAATCAGGCCTCTTTTTACCGGTTTTAATACTGGTATCGAGCATGCCAAAGTCGTTTGCGTCCGACTGCAACGTTTCCACTTGTCTTTTGTACTTTTTATACCCTTAACCCATACAATGGGTAAAAGAGGGTATAATGGTTTTGTGCAAAAGTATGTAACAGACAGAAGGAAGCATATCCGACCCCATGAAGTATATATATTCTTGATCAGCATCAACAGCCGAGACGATATTTGCCATGTCCGTCTGTCCATCCGTCTGGCCATCCGTCTGTCCGTCTGTATGAACGCGTGGATCTCAGAGTCTACAAGAGCTAGAGACTTTAGATTTTGTAAATAAGTTCTCCTATACCATGAGCAGAACAAGTTTGCTTCAAAAAATCGATAACTTTTCTGGTTTCCGATATAGACATAGAATCGATAAGAAAAAAATATCTTATTTGGAAAATTTAAAAATGAGGGTTGAAGTAATAAAGTGTAATAAAGGGTAAAACAACGAAATTTACTTTTTGCATCAGTGCGTTTGTTAGGTGTTAACATCTATACGCGAGGTAGCGTAACTTTTAAAAGTCATATGCATACCTCGCTGCGTTAATTCGTTACTGGAGCTCGGTGCTGCAACAAACACAGATAGGCAGTCAAAGATTGAAATAGTATGTGGTTGTTGTACAACAATTGTCTCTGCTTTTAAACGAATATTATTATTATTATTATTATTATAATATATTTTTTCATGTTCGATTCTTAGTGCTATAGTAGCGCTACTATAAACTTATGCATTAATCACTATAGGTTGACATTCATTAAATCAGTTTTAGGTTATATATTTAATTCTTGAGTACTAATTTAGCATGATTTATTTAATTTAATTTTATTGAATAAATTCTAATATGGTTACAATGTAAATTATAAGCTATCAAAATGTGCTTGTAACTGAATCTTAAATTGATGCTCGCTAGAAAAGGATTTTAGATCTGGCGGCAGGTTATTCCATAGCCGAACAGTGTAGATGTAAAATTGTATATCAGAGCATGCTAGCTTAGTTCTTATACAAGTAAGGTTATGGACACGGGTTGATGTGGCTAATTTAACGTGGTCATACAAATACTCAGGCTTTTTCAAGAAAACTACATAATGTAAGAAGAGTAGGACTCTAACATTTATTAAAGACAACAGGTCTAGGCCAAAAAGTTTCTTTGCAAAGCTGGTTATGGACCGAACACATAACGAGCTATACTATAAAATGCAACTTTAATTTTGTTTTGGATGCTAACTGCACCCTTTGCAAAGATCTCTATTCCATTAATAAGTATGGGAATTGCAAGCGCCTTCGCTATCATGGACCTAATCTCAACAGTTAAATATTGTTGGGTTAAGGACAGTTGTCTAAGAACACCGTAGCATTTACCCACAGCTTTATTATTTATGTAGTCGTTCCATAGTGTCCTATTGATTGTTATACCGACTTAGATCCACTTAGACTTTACGGGATTAATACTCAGAGCATTACGACACGCCCATTTACTAACACATAGCAAATCATCATTACATGTATGGATACATTCATTGATTAGACTAACAGGACGACTGACATACATTTGGATATCATCAGCATATAAGTGAACATAACAGTTTGACAAAACACTAGGCAGGTCATTTATATATATTGAAAAGAGGAGGGGTCCTTAAAAAATATCCTTGTGGGACACCACGAGAGACTGGCAAAAGATCTAAGATTTTGTTTAAGGCAACAATGGCTTGTCTTCGATTATATAAATATGTGGACAATAATTTGGTTGCAGTTTGACTAAAGTTATACATTCTACTAAGCTTCGTCAGTAAAATATCATGGTTAACCGTGTCAAATGCTTTACTAAAGTAAAGGAGTGTCAAGAATGTAACTTCACTATTATCCATGTGGAGTCGAATATCTTCTACAACTTTAATTAGCGCTGTTGTACAACTTCTTCCCAATCGAAACCCAAATTGCTTTTGGCTTAGGAGTCTATTGGAGTCTAAGACGAAATTTATTTGAGAGGCCAATATGTGTTAAACATTTTGTGAAAAGTAAGCCAGAATTGATATTGGCCTAAGGTCTTGATTTGCCTTTGGGATAGACAATATTCAGGCAACTTTCGATTGGTCAAAGAAATAGGATGTGGTGACTGCAGTTTTAAAGATATGGGCTAGTTAAGGTTAGGTTTGACCGGCTGACACTCCCTGGGGAGCACCGCAGATTGACCGCTAAAGGGTCCTTAGTAAGGCCGGTGTTTGGAGGATTTATGGAGGATGGACTATTTGTGCGTGGTGTCCTGCGGGGTACGTGTGCTTTGGGCAAATGCCAGAAGCTTATTGTGTTCCCGCTTGCTGGCTTCATCGAGTGAAGCTAGGAAAGGAACATGTAGGTAGCGTAGTCTTTGTGCTGCCAGTGCGGGGCAGCTGCAAAGGAGATGCTCAAGCGTTTATTTGACGCCAATAACCTTGCATTTCCGGTATTTGTCGCTGTCAGTTATGCCTAGCTTATCCGCGTTAACTAAGATTAGGCAGTGGCCTTTGAGTAGACCTACCAGCCTTCGGCAGTCATGCCTTTTAAGCTTTAGCACACATTTCGTTAGTTTTTCGTTGTAGGTTTTGCACATTATTTTTGAGATTTTGCAGTCGGAGGTGTTTGTCCACCTTTGCACTGCTGCGTCCCGTGCCTGTGTCTCCATATAGGAGTGTAGCGTTCGCAGGGAGATCGGGACTTCCTCAGTTCTTGCTTGGCAAGAACGTTTGCTGTTTCGTTTCCCCCGAAGCCCTGGTGGCTTGGAATCCAGTAGATGTGCTGTTTTTTAACGGTGCCGAGTGCATCCAGCGTTTCCCTGCTCGCCAGGACATTCCGAGAGCTTATGTGGTGGGTCTGTAGGGCTTTGATTGTTGCCTGGCTATCTACGAATATGTTGATCGTGTCCTGCGCTGTATTCGTTTTAAAGACTGCTTCTGCTGCTTTCCTGATTGTCAATATCTCCGCTTGGAATATGCTGCAGTGGTCAGGAAGCTTGTAAGTCAGGCTCATAGGTGGTTCGGCACAGTATACTGCTGCACTGACTCCCTCCATCATTTTTGAGCCGTCTGTGTATATAGTGATGGCCATCTGCTCAGCTCCTGAGCGCCAATCATCTTTTCCTAGGAGCGTGGGCGTAAAGTTGAAATTGTTTCTTGGGGTCTTATAGTCTGTTTCGACTTGGATCCCTCTTCCAATTGTACTATGACCGTAGTTATGTATCTTCATTTTGCCTATCGTGCCAAGACGTTTGAGCAGGTTTTTTTTGCTGTTAGGCGTGCCTGTATGTCCACGGCGTTGACATTTAGTATGGTCTGTAGTGTTTTGGTTGGTGTTGTCTTCAGCGCCCCTGTGATGCACGAAAGTGCATGTCGCTTACTTTTTTCCATTCGTTTTAGGTATGTGGATTTCTCTGTGGCTTCCCACCATACCAGTATTCCGTAGAGTAGTATGGGGCGCGCAATCGAGATTAGAATCCAATGTACCAGTTGGGGTGAGAGTCCCCAAGTGCTACCCAAAATTTTTTGCGATGTGTAGAGTGCATTGGTGGCTTTCCTCCAGCTCAGTTTGCTATCCATTACTATCCCTAGTTATTTTCACTCTCTTTTGGTATCAGTGCCTTGTCGTTCATTTTCGGTGGAGTCCAGCGAGGTACCTTGAATCTCTTTGTGAAAAGAATGAGGTCCGTCTTCTCCGCGCTGATACCTAGACTGGCTTCCATGGCCCATTCTAGTATCTCTTTGAGTGTGTGGTCCATGACAGAGCTGATTGTCGATGGACACTTGCCCGTGATAATTATGCTTATGTCGTCCGCATAGGCAGTTATCTTCGGGGCTTTCCGTTTAAATTTTCTTAGAAGTCCGTTTACCACCAAGTTCCAGAGTAGGTCAAATGTTGCGTTTAGTATCTACCTTTAAATAATACAAAACTAAAACAAGTAAAAAGGATCTTGTCGGGAGAGCCCGACTAGAAGATACCCTGAACCCAGTTGCAATAAATATATTAAATTTATTTAAGACTTTGGTAAACTGACTTAGCTGCAATCGATTAAATTCGATATCTCCGGTGTTTCTTAGCCGATTTAGACGAAATTTTCAAGAAAGTTCTATCGTTACCCATTACTTTAAACCTCATTTTTACATTTTCCAAATTCGATATTTTTTGTTATCGATTCCATGTGTATATCAGAAACCAGAATAGTTATTATTCAAGAATTTTTAGATTTTTTAAGCTAACATTAGAAATTATTTTTAAAATTTATAGTTCAATGTTTTTAAAAAGCGTATTTATTATATTGGTGATGTTTTAAAGGTGGGTATGCCAGGGCACTATGGGGAAAATGACCACTTTATCTGGCATTTATTATTGTGAGTTAGCCAAAGAAGATTTTTCAATGCGGTTTTTTTTTATTATGTTGTTATAGACTATTAAAAGCTATTTTAGAAAAGTAGGCGTGTTAACGCCCCTTCAGCAAAAAAAAAAAAAAAATTTTTTTTTCACGTGCATTTTTAGATATAAACTTTCCAAATTGCGTCACCTATACGTGCTTGCGTTGCAGATAGGAGTTTCTCCACACCCCTTCCGCCCAAAATTATGAAAAACCAGTTTTTTTTATTAATTTTCTTTTAAAAGTAGGCTGTTGTCTTCAAACTCATCTTATTCTGAAAAATCATTTATGTATTCGTGTTCACACGAAAGAAGCTGAATTACCTCAATCGGACATCTCTTTGAAGTGTCACAATCCGAAAAGCCGTGTGTTCCAAGAGGTCTTGCAGAGAGACCTTGGCTACAGTCTCTGATACATCAATTTTTTCTGGTCTGCTTTGCTTCTTTTGCTCTGCCACATTTTTATAAATTGGGTAAATATCCACATTTCTCTTGCAAATGTCATCTCGTATAGCACAATACTGCTCCTTGGTCAATCCTTGATCCAAAATTAAAGCCAATGCTTCATCTTTGGACGCTCTTAAAGGCTGATCAATGGGCTTTGTCAACCCTTCTCTGACTTTCTTGGCTTTTTCCGGGCTACTTGCAAGTATTTGAAGAACTGCAGCAAGATCATGTAGTCCTTGTTTCCGGGCAGCTGCGATTGCTGCATGAACTAGCAAGAAAACATTGCCACCTTGGAATTCGGATAGTTCCGCTGCTTGCAGTCTTTGAGCCCTTTTGCCTTTCGATTCAAATGGAAGAAGTGGCCGTCCAACCGGTCTAATACTCTTTTTTTTTTTTAAAGTTGTAGTACCGTTTATCCATTGCGAATGTATTTTTTCAAAGTTATTAAAAGTGCTATTACATTTAAGCCAATTATAATGCAAATTGTTGCAAAATTGGTGGCTTTTTACTTCTAAAATATTTTTATCAACATTATTGCACGCATGCAGTTCAAAATATCTTTGAGTTGCCTTCTCTTGTTCGTGCCGACCCCTCTCGCTATTCCACACAGCAAAAAAATCAACGTTGGAAAAAACGAGGTTAACTCATAAAAATGCAAATTGCGCCAAAAGAGGGAAAAATAGGAAATTGCGACCAATACCTATTAACTCAGAATTGACAACGCTACAACAATCACTTGGACAAACACCTAAACAATTCTAAACTCTTTTACATAATCCTTTCCAAAGTTGAAATTTGTTAATAAAAATCCAGCTTTAGAAGCGCTCATAAAAAGACAAAATATTAGTATACACACGCACAGTTTGAAAGATTTGTTATATTAAACACATAGTGCAAACCTGCGAAATCAGTGCTCTTGACTTGATTTTCTTCTAATTGTGTTGCCATCATGATATATTAAAAACAAGTGGAAACGTTGCAGTCGGACGCAACCGACTGCGGTATACTCGATACCAGTATTAAAAATTTTGATGCCCATCCATGTGGGATGTCAATTGCTATCTTCATACCAAATTTGGTGACTCTAGCTCGAAGTTTGTATAAAGTGGGGAAAGGGGGGCTGGGGGCGGTATGGGTGGAATTGCATCCAAATTTTTGATGCAGATCTTTGTGGAATGTCAATTGCTATCTTCATAACAAATTTGGTGACTCTAGCTCAAAGTTTGTAAAAGTGGGGAAAGGGGGGCTGGGGGCGTTATGGGTGGGCGTGGCATTCAAATTTTTGGTGCAGATCTATGTTGGATGTCAATTGCTATCTTCATACCAAATTTGGTGACTCTAGCTCGAAGTTTGTATAAAGTGGGGAAAGGGGGGATGGGGGCGGTATGGTTGGGCGTGGCATCCAAATTTTTGCTGCAGATCCTTGTGGAATGTCAAATGCTACCTTCATACCAAATTTGGTGACTCTAGCTCAAAGTTTGTATAAAGTGGGGAGAGGGGGGCTGGGGGCGGTATGGTTGAGCGTGGCATCCAAATTTTTGCTGCAGATCCTTGTGGAATGTCAAATGCTACCTTCATACCAAATTTGGTGACTCTAGCTCGAAGCATGTAAAAGGTGGTGAAAGGGGGGCTATGGGGCTTGGGGCGGTATGGGTGGGCGTGGCATTCAAATTTTTGCTGCCGATCCATGTGGGATGTCAATTGCTCTCTTCATACCAAATTTGGTGACTCTAGCTCGAAGGTTGTATAAAGTGGTGAAAGGGGGGCTGGGGGCGGTATGGTTGGGCGTGGCATCCATATTTTTGCTGCAGATTCTTGTGGAATGTCAAATGCTACCTTCATACCAAATTTGGTGACTCTAGCTCAAAGTTTGTATAAGGTGGGGAAAGGGGGGCGGAATGGATGGGCTAGGCTCCAAAACTTTGATGCAGATTGTGGGGGGTCGTTGCCAGCTATCTTCCTACCAAATTTGGTGGCTCTAGCTCCACTACTCTGGAATATACACGCATTCCCGTTTTTGACGAAGCGTTGTGGCAGATGGGGGTGGCTAGGGCGGTATTGGTGGGCGTGGCATCCAAACTTTTGATGCAGTTTTTGGGGGTTATCATCAGCTAAATTGGCACCAAATTTGGTGGCTCTAGCTCAAAAACTGTGGGAGATATAGGCTTTTTTGACTTTTAAATGCGGGGGGTCTGGGGGCGGAATGGGGGGGGCGTGGCTCCAAAATTTTTGATGCAGTTTTTTGGGGGTTGCTAGTAGCTATCTTCTTACCAAATTTGGTAGTTCTAGCTGTAAGGGTGTGTGAAATATGCGGATTTATCGTTTTTGAGTTATCGAATTTATCGATTTGCCAGCCCCCCAGTTATCGTAGAACCCCAATCTTGACACTTTAATATACTATCCCATAGATAAAGAGAATTGGAAAGTTTCAAGTCCCTAGCTTGAAGGGTGTGGAAAAAACGTGCAAACATACGGACGGACAGACGGACAGACGGACGGACGGACAGACGGACAGACGGACAGACACCATGACGGACATTGCACAAAACCAATATACTCTTTACCTACGGTATCGAGTATAACAAAACTTAATGCAAAAATTTACAGAACTTAGCCGCACGCACGATCGATTGCAACAGCTGACTTAACAGCTGTTATTCTCAAACGGGACTGTTAAATTGAACATTTTGAGTTTGGGGCATAAAAGTCTGATGTTTTCTTAATGCGTTAAATGCAAATTTGAGCTAATTGGAAAACTTTTAAAAAACATGCAAATGCCAGATAAAGTGGTCATTTTCCCCATAGTGCAGGGGTATGCCAGTTGTGACTCCAAGTGCTACAGTGGGACATGTCGAAAAGCCTGTTGCAAGCGAAGTATGCTCGAGTGGCTTTGTTGCCGTTTTTGTTTGTTTAACCTCAAAGGCAGTCCACTTGGAATTGGTAACAGATCTGTCCACTGACGCTTTTTTAAATGTTTTCAAAAGGTTCATTGGGAGACGAGGGCTGCCGGAGACGATGTACAGCGACAACGCGACAAATTTTGTCGGAGCGAGCAACGTGCTGAGGGAGCTGCAAGCAGCGTTCCACCAGATCGAGGAGAAGCTGCAGGAGTACGCAGCACAGAGAGCGGTGCAATGGAGGTTTATCCCTCCGAGGGCACCGCACTTCGGCGGGCTGTGGGAGGCAGCAGTGAAAGCTGCCAAACACAGGCTGGTGCGAGGAGCAGGCGACGCCAAGCTGACACCGAACGAGTTTAGCACGCATCTGGTGGATGTCGAAGCGTTGCTCAGTTCCAGGCCGCTCGTGGCAAACACCAGCGATCCCAACGACGGGGAAGCAGTAACCCCAGGGCACTTGCTCATCGGGCAGCCTTTGCTGTGGCTGCCCACAGGATTCACGCCCAAGGAGCCCAACAACAAGCGCGTACCCGCATTCTTGAAGCGGTGGCAACAGTTGTTGGAGCTCAAACTGCACTTCTGGCGCAAGTGGTCCAGAGACTACCTGCTCAGCCTGCAGCAGCGAGCCCAATGAAGCAGAGGCGAGGCCAATCTGGTCGAAGGGGCGGACGTACTGGTGCACGACGACAGCACCCCCCCGCAACGATGGATCACCGGGCGCGTGACACGCGCAATCGCAGGCGAGGACGGCAAGGTGCGGGTGGCCGAAATTAGGACTCCGGCCGGCGTCATAAAACAACCGCTACACAGGCTGGCACCACTTCCTTTAGATGGATGTTAAAGACCGGAGCTCGTCAACGGGGCCGGAATGTTGGAGCAGAATATATATATTGCCATTAAGTTAGGAGTTAACATAGCATAAGTTAGTTTAAGAGTAAATTTGAAGTCGCTCTTAAGCTATGGAAGCTTTTAGGCCGATCGGCAATCTGCCGACGGCGAATTTGTGTAACCACCATACAAATTTACCATATCTTACTATCAATTGTTGTCTCTGTCGTGCACTTTCAAGTACCTACATGTCAAATTGTTGTTTTTGTCGCACACAAACAAGTAAATGACGCTCTAGAGTAGAAATATTAGCGAAAAATAACCAACAACTGCACAGAAACATAAGAGGAGGGAGTATTGATTTGGCTGTGTGAAGGGTATCATAGTCTTGGCATAGCCAAAATTAACTATGCGCCACTATGTTTTTTTTTTTGTTTTCGCTTCTCAACTAATCGATACGTAACAATAAATGAACATACATTAAAACATATGTTTGCACTCGCACATACACACAAACTTTGTTAAACATTTTTGTGCATTAACCTCTGATTGTTCTCGTTCGTTAACCTATCTTCGCTCTTTGCTTGCGCTTGCATTTATTTTATACATTGGTTTGTCTATGCGTGCGCCCGCGCCAAATTTTTCCGCTTGTTCTTTTTATCCCCGCTTTGCTTGCGGGTAAAGCTTGGCTTGATCGCCTGTTCGTTTTGTGCGCGCGCTCGCTCCAAATTCTCTCTTTACTATGTTCAACCCCCGCACCCCGCCTATTTTATAGCTGTACCCACAAAGTGGCCACAGCAACCGCTTGACTTGCTTATTCTCGGTCGCTTGGACCGTTTTCGTTTGTTTGTTCACATATCGCCAAGAGTGCGTGTGTGTGTTCAGTAAGCAAGCTTGGCGTTTTATTACATATTCACAGTGCGTGCGTTAGGGTAGCTCACAAAGTGTGCCGAACTTTTTTCTGCGTTTGTTAAAGGTTGTTTTTAGTCAACTTAAATATGTCTGAATCAGATAAACTGTCACACGAAAAGCCAGCAGCATCTAAGTCTAATGTTAAGTTAACATTATGTTTGCAGAAGTTTGATAAAGTTAGTGCTGACATTGCTCGCATGCAAACAGCCTTTCAATAAAAAAAAATCTCATGCGACAAAACAGAGTTAGCATGTCAATTAGAATTATTAGAAGGGTATGTTGATAAAGCTATGAATTTACAGGCAGAGCTGGACAGTTTAAGTCCAGCTAACGAAAGCAGAGGGCCGTTAGAGGATTTCTGTGTCATAACAAAAGCGTTGTTTATGAATGCGATTAAGCCACGATTCGACACACAGGTACAACATGACTGCTCAATGAATTCGAGCCAGCAATCTCAGCTGCCGAAAATGCGTTTACCAAAATTTAGTGGTAAACATTCGGAGTTTAGAAAATCTATCTGCCTTTTCGAGAGTCTTGTGGATGACGATGCGTCATTAACAAACGTTGAAAAATTTAACCATTTAGTTTCTTGTTTGTCAGATGAAGCATTGGGTGTAGTTAAGCCATATCAGCTAACAGATTGTAACTACCCTAAGGCCCTTGCTAGTCTAAAGTCAGTTTACGACAGTAAATGCCTTATATATTTTGATGCAGTTGCTCAATTGTTTGATTTGCCAAGCATGACAAAACCATCTGCGTCGAGTTTAAGATCGATGGTAGATACAGTGTCTGCTATATATGCTTCGCTGTCGTCTCTGGGTGACGACAAAGACATTGCTAATGCAATGATTATTCATATGGTCATGGCTAAAGTAGGCCATAAGACTAAGTCTCGTTTTGAGGAGCAGCTTGAATATGATAAGCTGCCATCTTGGGAAGATTGCGCTAAGCAGTTAAATAGAAGGTACCAATATTTGGATGCAGAAGAGTCAACTCGTGACAAATCAAAAGTACGCAATGAAGTGAGAAAGCCTCAACAAAATCTTCATTTGCATGTGCTAGCTCAGAGCATAGGTCGTCGTCTGCATGTACTTATCGCAAGTCTGCAGATCACAATATATATGTTTGTCCCGCATTCTGTGGTATTTCGGTTATGCAACGATTTGAGTACGTAAAAACTCACAGAATGTGTCTTAATTGTTTGACCGTGGGACAAATTGTTTCGACCTGCAAGGCGTCGAAGTGTCAAGTTCAAAGCCTCATCACTCTTTGCTTCATAGGTTTAATTCACCAGTACAAAGTGAGAAAGCGGCACTTCAAGCGTCAACTTCTGAGGCATATGTAGGTCACGTGCTTAATGCGGATCAAGTTGTTCTTGCTACCGCCATCGTGAACATTAAAGATAGATTTGGACAGTTGCATCCAGCACGAGTTTTGCTCGATAGTAGCTCGCAGATAAATTTGATGTCTGAGAGCATGGCACAGAGGCTACGTCTTAAACGTGAGCCAACTTCCCTTGATATCTCAATGGTAGGTGGTGCAACCACTGATAGCAAAAATAAGGTGTGTGCATCAATTCAATCTCGTTTGAATTACCACACATTTTCCGCTGAGTGTTGGGTACTTAAGTCGATATCGACATCTCAGCCTGGACAGGCTTTGCCCATATTGAATTGGAAAATACCAAAAAATATTAAGTTGGCAGATCCCGAGTTCTATAAGCCAGCTAAGGTAGATGTGTTGTATTGTGCGTTGGGCAAATAAAATTACATTCCGAGCTGCCCATAATGCAAAAAACATTGCTCGGCTGGATTGTAGCGGGCAAATATACTGGACAAGTGCCTCGGAAACAATATAGAGAGAGTTCAGCAGCTCAAGTTTCGTTTTGTTCTCTCGGCTCCACAGTTAATCGTTCTTGGAAATTGGATCAATGTCTAATCGAGTCGAAGGCTGGTCGCCAAACAGCTGAACAGCAGGCCTGTGAACTGCATTTCAAGAAAACTATACAACGGTTATCTTTTGGTCGCTTTCAAGTAAATCTTCCCTTTAAGACCAATCCAAAAGTTCTTGGCCTGTCCTTTCAAACTGCTGAAAGGCGTCTTCTGCAACTTGAGCGCAAACTGTCAAGAAATGACACTCTTAGAAATATGTATCAAGACTTCATGAAAGAGTATTTGGATTTAGGACATATGTCCATTCTGAAGTCTGCTCCTCCAGAACAGCATTACTACATTCCTCATCAATGCGTTCTGCGACCAGAAAGTACCTCAACCAAGCTTCGAGTTGTTTTTGACGTGTCTAGCAAAACATCAACAGCAGTTTCGCTCAACGAAACACCTATGGTGGGGCCAACGATTTAGAGGGAGTTGTATTCAACGTTGGTCAACTTTCGGTTGAACAAATATGCCGTAACTGCCGATATTTCAAAAATGTATAGGCAGATAAATGTTTCTGAGCAAGACAGAAACTTTCAACTTGTCTTGTGGAGAGAAAATACATCGCAAGGTCTACAGGCATACAGGTTGAATACTGTTACATATGGTACAGCGTCAGCACCCTTTCTGGCTGTACGTCGAATTGGCAAATATATACGCACAATCACATCCGTTAGTGCGAAAGTGATTCAAAATTGTTTTTATGTCGACGATATGCTGGCAGGTGCAGACAGTTTAAAAGAACTGGACACCATTTGCAGCCAGGTTAGTGACATATTGTCCGAAGGAGGATTTCCACTGGCCAAGTGGGCTTCCAATTGCCAGAATCGGTCTGGTGACAGGAACGCCAGTGGAGAAATTTGTATAAAAATTGATGAGCAAAGCTCGGTTAAGACGCCTGGAATGCGTTGGGCACCTCAAGAGGATGTTTTCAAATATCATCTTGACGTGGATAGTTTTGATTCCCTTAAACCAACCAAACGTAACATCTTGTCTATAGCCTCTCTTTTGTTTGACCCTCTTGGATTATTGTGTCCAATTGTCACTAAGGCAAAAATGTTGTTGCAGGAGTTATGGAGGCACTGCGTGGAACAAGTTTATCACGATTTTGCGTGATTTGCACAAAATTTCGATTCCTCGGTACGTGTGTTTGTCTTTGTACCAAAATATTCAAGTCCACGGCTGTGCTGACGCCTCAAGTCAAGCCTATGGTTGTTGCATTTACGTGCGAACAGTCAACAATGAAGGCGTTGGCGGTTCTTTGCTCACGGAAAAATCTAGGGTAGCTCCACTTAGTGTAAAAATAATACCCCGGTTAGAGCTTTGTGCTGCACTTTTGCTGGCCAAATTTTGGAAACAAGTGTCGAGCACGATGACCAAATTCACGATAGAAAGCGTGAATTTCTGGTCAGATTCGTAGGTCACATTATATTGGTTGGAGCGTGATTCGGGTACGTTGGGTACATTTGTTGCGAATCGAGTTGCAGAAGCCCAAGAGTTGTCAACTGGAGTAATGTGGCGTCACGTTCCAACGGATTCTAATCCAGCAGACTTAGTTTCAAGAGGAACGGACATTAACGAAATTGTGAGTTCCTTGTGGTTCAATGGACCAAGTTTTTTAATGGCAGAAAAGGATCGATGGCCTTAACTGCATCAGTTTGAGATAGCGTCAGAAGTTAAAACTTCTGAGGATAAGAAAAGTGCAGTTGTGTGTGCACTAGGGGTATCAGACGCTGACTCTAATTGCATTTTGCAACTGATAAGCCGTCAGTCAAGGTTTTCTAAGCTGGTCCGTATAATGGCTTATGTGCTTCGATTTTGTTTCAAGCAACTTAGAGGTGAATCGTTCGCTGTATCTGCTTCAAAAAGAAAAATTGGATTGTTGAAGCTGATTGCAGTCGTCCAAAGCAAAACTTACGGTAGTGAGTTTAACTCGTTAAAAAAATCGGCAGTTTTAGCTCCAATGCTGCAGGCATTAAATCCATTTATTCATGAGACTGTGGAAAATGGTATTAAATGTGAATTAATTCGAGTAGGAGGACGATTGCTACATGGTCCTATTTCGTACGTTCCCTTTGTTCCCTTTGTTGTTACCAAAGAGTTCTGAATTTGTCAGTCTTTTCATTAGGTATTTGCACCTTAGGCACTAACATGCTGGTGCCAAGGTTGTTGTTGGATTATAAAGGCAGCAAATTTGGGTGGTCAATGCCCGTAGCGCATGTACTGCAACTGTTAGAAGTGTCGTACACTGTTTTCGCTATAAGCCAAAATTATTGGGGCAAATCATGGGAAATCTGCCAGCAGATCGCCTCCGTGAAGGTCGGCCATTCAAGGTATCTGGTGTAGATTTCTGTGGGCCTTTTCATGTGAGCTACAGGATTAGGGGTAGACCACCCGTTGCCGTTTTTGTTTGTTTCACCTCAAAGGCAGTCCACTTGGAATTGGTAACAGATCTGTCCACTGACGCTTTTTTAAATGTTTTCAAAAGGTTCATTGGGAGACGAGGGCTGCCGGAGACGATGTACAGCGACAACGTGACAAATTTTTTCGGAGCGAGCAACGTGCTGAGGGAGCTGCAAGCAGCGTTCCACCAGAGCGAGGAAAAGCTGCAGGAGTACGCAGCACAGAGAGCGGTGCAATGGAGGTTTATCCCTCCGAGGGCACCGCACTTCGGCAGGCTGTGGGAGGCAGCAGTGAAAGCTGCCAAACACAGGCTGGTGCGAGGAGCAGGCGACGCCAAGCTGACACCGAACGAGTTTAGCACGCATCTGGTGGATGTCGAAGCGTTGCTCAGTTCCAGGCCGCTCGTGGCAAACACCAGCGATCCCAACGACGGGGAAGCAGTAACCCCAGGGCACTTGCTCATCGGGCAGCCTTTGCTGTGGCTGCCCACAGGATTCACGCCCAAGGAGCCCAACAACAAGCGCGTACCCGCATTCTTGAAGCGGTGGCAACAGTTGTTGGAGCTCAAACTGCACTTCTGGCGCAAGTGGTCCAGAGACTACCTGCTCAGCCTGCAGCAGCGAGCCCAATGAAGCAGAGGCGAGGCCAATCTGGTCGAAGGGGCGGACGTACTGGTGCACGACGACAGCACCCCCCCGCAACGATGGATCACCGGGCGCGTGACACGCGCAATCGCAGGCGAGGACGGCAAGGTGCGGGTGGCCGAAATTAGGACTCCGGCCGGCGTCATAAAACAACCGCTACACAGGCTGGCACCACTTCCTTTAGATGGATGTTAAAGACCGGAGCTCGTCAACGGGGCCGGAATGTTGGAGCAGAATATATATATTGCCATTAAGTTAGGAGTTAACATAGCATAAGTTAGTTTAAGAGTAAATTTGAAGTCGCTCTTAAGCTATGGAAGCTTTTAGGCCGATCGGCAATCTGCCGACGGCGAATTTGTGTAACCACCATACAAATTTACCATATCTTACTATCAATTGTTGTCTCTGTCGTGCACTTTCAAGTACCTACATGTCAAATTGTTGTTTTTGTCGCACACAAACAAGTAAATGACGCTCTAGAGTAGAAATATTAGCGAAAAATTACCAACAACTGCACAGAAACATAAGAGGAGGGAGTATTGATTTGGCTGTGTGAAGGGTATCATAGTCTTGGCATAGCCAAAATTAACTATGCGCCACTATGTTTTTTTTTTGTTTTCGCTTCTCAACTAATCGCTACGTAACAATAAATGAACATACATTAAAACATATGTTTGCACTCGCACATACACACAAACTTTGTTAAACATTTTTGTGCATTAACCTCTGATTGTTCTCGTTCGTTAACCTATCTTCGCTCTTTGCTTGCGCTTGCATTTATTTTATACATTGGTTTGTCTATGCGTGCGCCCGCGCCAAATTTTTCCGCTTGTTCTTTTTATCCCCGCTTTGCTTGCGGGTAAAGCTTGGCTTGATCGCCTGTTCGTTTTGTGCGCGCGCTCGCTCCAAATTCTCTCTTTACTATGTTCAACCCCCGCACCCCGCCTATTTTATAGCTGTACCCACAAAGTGGCCACAGCAACCGCTTGACTTGCTTATTCTCGGTCGCTTGGACCGTTTTCGTTTGTTTGTTCACATATCGCCAAGAGTGCGTGTGTGTGTTCAGTAAGCAAGCTTGGCGTTTTATTACATATTCACAGTGCGTGCGTTAGGGTAGCTCACAAAGTGTGCCGAACTTTTTTCTGCGTTTGTTAAAGGTTGTTTTTAGTCAACTTAAATATGTCTGAATCAGATAAACTGTCACACGAAAAGCCAGCAGCATCTAAGTCTAATGTTAAGTTAACATTATGTTTGCAGAAGTTTGATAAAGTTAGTGCTGACATTGCTCGCATGCAAACAGCCTTTCAATAAAAAAAAAATCTCATGCGACAAAACAGAGTTAGCATGTCGATTAGAATTATTAGAAGGGTATGTTGATAAAGCTATGAATTTACAGGCAGAGCTGGACAGTTTAAGTCCAGCTAACGAAAGCAGAGGGCCGTTAGAGGATTTCTGTGTCATAACAAAAGCGTTGTTTATGAATGCGATTAAGCCACGATTCGACACACAGGTACAACATGACTGCTCAATGAATTCGAGCCAGCAATCTCAGCTGCCGAAAATGCGTTTACCAAAATTTAGTGGTAAACATTCGGAGTTTAGAAAATCTATCTGCCTTTTCGAGAGTCTTGTGGATGACGATGCGTCATTAACAAACGTTGAAAAATTTAACCATTTAGTTTCTTGTTTGTCAGATGAAGCATTGGGTGTAGTTAAGCCATATCAGCTAACAGATTGTAACTACCCTAAGGCCCTTGCTAGTCTAAAGTCAGTTTACGACAGTAAATGCCTTATATATTTTGATGCAGTTGCTCAATTGTTTGATTTGCCAAGCATGACAAAACCATCTGCGTCGAGTTTAAGATCGATGGTAGATACAGTGTCTGCTATATATGCTTCGCTGTCGTCTCTGGGTGACGACAAAGACATTGCTAATGCAATGATTATTCATATGGTCATGGCTAAAGTAGGCCATAAGACTTAGTCTCGTTTTGAGGAGCAGCTTGAATATGATAAGCTGCCATCTTGGGAAGATTGCGCTAAGCAGTTAAATAGAAGGTACCAATATTTGGATGCAGAAGAGTCAACTCGTGACAAATAAAAAGTACGCAATGAAGTGAGAAAGCCTCAACAAAATCTTCATTTGCATGTGCTAGCTCAGAGCATAGGTCGTCGTCTGCATGTACTTATCGCAAGTCTGCAGATCACAATATATATGTTTGTCCCGCATTCTGTGGTATTTCGGTTATGCAACGATTTGAGTACGTAAAAACTCACAGAATGTGTCTTAATTGTTTGACCGTGGGACAAATTGTTTCGACCTGCAAGGCGTCGAAGTGTCAAGTTCAAAGCCTCATCACTCTTTGCTTCATAGGTTTAATTCACCAGAACAAAGTGTGAAAGCGGCACTTCAAGCGTCAACTTCTGAGGCATATGTAGGTCACGTGCTTAATGCGGATCAAGTTGTTCTTACTACCGCCATCGTGAACATTAAAGATAGATTTGGACAGTTGCATCCAGCACGAGTTTTGCTCGATAGTAGCTCGCAGATAAATTTGATGTCTGAGAGCATGGCACAGAGGCTACGTCTTAAACGTGAGCCAACTTCCCTTGATATCTCAATGGTAGGTGGTGCAACCACTGATAGCAAAAATAAGGTGTGTGCATCAATTCAATCTCGTTTGAATTACCACACATTTTCCGCTGAGTGTTGGGTACTTAAGTCGATATCGACATCTCAGCCTGGACAGGCTTTGCCCATATTGAATTGGAAAATACCAAAAAATATTAAGTTGGCAGATCCCGAGTTCTATAAGCCAGCTAAGGTAGATGTGTTGTATTGTGCGTTGGGCAAATAAAATTACATTCCGAGCTGCCCATAATGCAAAAAACATTGCTCGGCTGGATTGTAGCGGGCAAATATACTGGACAAGTGCCTCGGAAACAATATAGAGAGAGTTCAGCAGCTCAAGTTTCGTTTTGTTCTCTCGGCTCCACAGTTAATCGTTCTTGGAAATTGGATCAATGTCTAATCGAGTCGAAGGCTGGTCGCCAAACAGCTGAACAGCAGGCCTGTGAACTGCATTTCAAGAAAACTATACAACGGTTATCTTGCGGTCGCTTTCAAGTAAATCTTCCCTTTAAGACCAATCCAAAAGTTCTTGGCCTGTCCTTTCAAACTGCTGAAAGGCGTCTTCTGCAACTTGAGCGCAAACTGTCAAGAAATGACACTCTTAGAAATATGTATCAAGACTTCATGAAAGAGTATTTGGATTTAGGACATATGTCCATTCTGAAGTCTGCTCCTCCAGAACAGCATTACTACATTCCTCATCAATGCGTTCTGCGACCAGAAAGTACCTCAACCAAGCTTCGAGTTGTTTTTGACGTGTCTAGCAAAACATCAACAGCAGTTTCGCTCAACGAAACACCTATGGTGGGGCCAACGATTTAGAGGGAGTTGTATTCAACGTTGGTCAACTTTCGGTTGAACAAATATGCCGTAACTGCCGATATTTCAAAAATGTATAGGCAGATAAATGTTTCTGAGCAAGACAGAAACTTTCAACTTGTCTTGTGGAGAGAAAATACATCGCAAGGTCTACAGGCATACAGGTTGAATACTGTTACATATGGTACAGCGTCAGCACCCTTTCTGGCTGTACGTCGAATTGGCAAATATATACGCACAATCACATCCGTTAGTGCGAAAGTGATTCAAAATTGTTTTTATGTCGACGATATGCTGGCAGGTGCAGACAGTTTAAAAGAACTGGACACCATTTGCAGCCAGGTTAGTGACATATTGTCCGAAGGAGGATTTCCACTGGCCAAGTGGGCTTCCAATTGCCAGAATCGGTCTGGTGACAGGAACGCCAGTGGAGAAATTTGTATAAAAATTGATGAGCAAAGCTCGGTTAAGACGCTTGGAATGCGTTGGGCACCTCAAGAGGATGTTTTCAAATATCATCTTGACGTGGATAGTTTTGATTCCCTTAAACCAACCAAACGTAACATCTTGTCTATAGCCTCTCGTTTGTTTGACCCTCTTGGATTATTGTGTCCAATTGTCACTAAGGCAAAAATGTTGTTGCAGGAGTTATGGAGGCACTGCGTGGAACAAGTTTATCACGATTTTGCGTGATTTGCACAAAATTTCGATTCCTCGGTACGTGTGTTTGTCTTTGTACCAAAATATTCAAGTCCACGGCTGTGCTGACGCCTCAAGTCAAGCCTATGGTTGTTGCATTTACGTGCGAACAGTCAACAATGAAGGCGTTGGCGGTTCTTTGCTCACGGCAAAATCTAGGGTAGCTCCACTTAGTGTAAAAATAATACCCCGGTTAGAGCTTTGTGCTGCACTTTTGCTGGCCAAATTTGGAAACAAGTGTCGAGCACGATGACCAAATTCACGATAGAAAGCGTGAATTTCTGGTCAGATTCGTAGGTCACATTATATTGGTTGGAGCGTGATTCGGGTACGTTGGGTACATTTGTTGCGAATCGAGTTGCAGAAGCCCAAGAGTTGTCAACTGGAGTAATGTGGCGTCACGTTCCAACGGATTCTAATCCAGCAGACTTAGTTTCAAGAGGAACGGACATTAACGAAATTGTGAGTTCCTTGTGGTTCAATGGACCAAGTTTTTTAATGGCAGAAAAGGATCGATGGCCTTAACTGCATCAGTTTGAGATAGCGTCAGAAGTTAAAACTTCTGAGGATAAGAAAAGTGCAGTTGTGTGTGCACTAGGGGTATCAGACGCTGACTCTAATTGCATTTTGCAACTGATAAGCCGTCAGTCAAGGTTTTCTAAGCTGGTCCGTATAATGGCTTATGTGCTTCGATTTTGTTTCAAGCAACTTAGAGGTGAATCGTTCGCTGTATCTGCTTCAAAAAGAAAAATTGGATTGTTGAAGCTGATTGCAGTCGTCCAAAGCAAAACTTACGGTAGTGAGTTTAACTCGTTAAAAAAATCGGCAGTTTTAGCTCCAATGCTGCAGGCATTAAATCCATTTATTCATGAGACTGTGGAAAATGGTATTAAATGTGAATTAATTCGAGTAGGAGGACGATTGCTACATGGTCCTATTTCGTACGTTCCCTTTGTTCCCTTTGTTGTTACCAAAGAGTTCTGAATTTGTCAGTCTTTTCATTAGGTATTTGCACCTTAGGCACTAACATGCTGGTGCCAAGGTTGTTGTTGGATTATTTAGGCAGCAAATTTGGGTGGTCAATGCCCGTAGCGCATGTTATGCAACTGTTAGAAGTGTCGTACACTGTTTTCGCTATAAGCCAAAATTATTGGGGCAAATCATGGGAAATCTGCCAGCAGATCGCCTCCGTGAAGGTCGGCCATTCAAGGTATCTGGTGTAGATTTCTGTGGGCCTTTTCATGTGAGCTACAGGATTAGGGGTAGACCACCCGTTGCCGTTTTTGTTTGTTTCACCTCAAAGGCAGTCCACTTGGAATTGGTAACAGATCTGTCCACTGACGCTTTTTTAAATGTTTTCAAAAGGTTCATTGGGAGACGAGGGCTGCCGGAGACGATGTACAGCGACAACGTGACAAATTTTTTCGGAGCGAGCAACGTGCTGAGGGAGCTGCAAGCAGCGTTCCACCAGAGCGAGGAAAAGCTGCAGGAGTACGCAGCACAGAGAGCGGTGCAATGGAGGTTTATCCCTCCGAGGGCACCGCACTTCGGCAGGCTGTGGGAGGCAGCAGTGAAAGCTGCCAAACACAGGCTGGTGCGAGGAGCAGGCGACGCCAAGCTGACACCGAACGAGTTTAGCACGCATCTGGTGGATGTCGAAGCGTTGCTCAGTTCCAGGCCGCTCGTGGCAAACACCAGCGATCCCAACGACGGGGAAGCAGTAACCCCAGGGCACTTGCTCATCGGGCAGCCTTTGCTGTGGCTGCCCACAGGATTCACGCCCAAGGAGCCCAACAACAAGCGCGTACCCGCATTCTTGAAGCGGTGGCAACAGTTGTTGGAGCTCAAACTGCACTTCTGGCGCAAGTGGTCCAGAGACTACCTGCTCAGCCTGCAGCAGCGAGCCCAATGAAGCAGAGGCGAGGCCAATCTGGTCGAAGGGGCGGACGTACTGGTGCACGACGACAGCACCCCCCGCAACGATGGATCACCGGGCGCGTGACACGCGCAATCGCAGGCGAGGACGGCAAGGTGCGGGTGGCCGAAATTAGGACTCCGGCCGGCGTCATAAAACAACCGCTACACAGGCTGGCACCACTTCCTTTAGATGGATGTTAAAGACCGGAGCTCGTCAACGGGGCCGGAATGTTGGAGCAGAATATATATATTGCCATTAAGTTAGGAGTTAACATAGCATAAGTTAGTTTAAGAGTAAATTTGAAGTCGCTCTTAAGCTATGGAAGCTTTTAGGCCGATCGGCAATCTGCCGACGGCGAATTTGTGTAACCACCATACAAATTTACCATATCTTACTATCAATTGTTGTCTCTGTCGTGCACTTTCAAGTACCTACATGTCAAATTGTTGTTTTTGTCGCACACAAACAAGTAAATGACGCTCTAGAGTAGAAATATTAGCGAAAAATTACCAACAACTGCACAGAAACATAAGAGGAGGGAGTATTGATTTGGCTGTGTGAAGGGTATCATAGTCTTGGCATAGCCAAAATTAACTATGCGCCACTATGTTTTTTTTTTGTTTTCGCTTCTCAACTAATCGATACGTAACAATAAATGAACATACATTAAAACATATGTTTGCACTCGCACATACACACAAACTTTGTTAAACATTTTGTGCATTAACCTCTGATTGTTCTCGTTCGTTAACCTATCTTCGCTCTTTGCTTGCGCTTGCATTTATTTTATACATTGGTTTGTCTATGCGTGCGCCCGCGCCAAATTTTGCCGCTTGTTCTTTTTATCCCCGCTTTGCTTGCGGGTAAAGCTTGGCTTGATCGCCTGTTCGTTTTGTGCGCGCGCTCGCTCCAAATTCTCTCTTTACTATGTTCAACCCCCGCACCCCGCCTATTTTATAGCTGTACCCACAAAGTGGCCACAGCAACCGCTTGACTTGCTTATTCTCGGTCGCTTGGACCGTTTTCGTTTGTTTGTTCACATATCGCCAAGAGTGCGTGTGTGTGTTCAGTAAGCAAGCTTGGCGTTTTATTACATATTCACAGTGCGTGCGTTAGGGTAGCTCACAAAGTGTGCCGAACTTTTTTCTGCGTTTGTTAAAGGTTGTTTTTAGTCAACTTAAATATGTCTGAATCAGATAAACTGTCACACGAAAAGCCAGCAGCATCTAAGTCTAATGTTAAGTTAACATTATGTTTGCAGAAGTTTGATAAAGTTAGTGCTGACATTGCTCGCATGCAAACAGCCTTTCAATAAAAAAAAAATCTCATGCGACAAAACAGAGTTAGCATGTCGATTAGAATTATTAGAAGGGTATGTTGATAAAGCTATGAATTTACAGGCAGAGCTGGACAGTTTAAGTCCAGCTAACGAAAGCAGAGGGCCGTTAGAGGATTTCTGTGTCATAACAAAAGCGTTGTTTATGAATGCGATTAAGCCATGATTCGACGCACAGGTACAACACGACTGCTCAATGAATTCGAGCCAGCGATCTCAGCTGCCGAAAATGCGTTTACCAAAATTTAGTGGTAAACACTCGGAGTTTAGAAAATCTATCTGCCTTTTCGAGAGTCTTGTGGATGACGATGCGTCATTAACAAACGTTGAAAAATTTAACCATTTAGTTTCTTGTTTGTCAGATGAAGCATTGGGTGTAGTTAAGCCATATCAGCTAACAGATTGTAACTACCCTAATGCTGCATTTACACTAGTTGATGCAGCGTCAATGCTAGCTATATCAACAATTGATATCCAACGTCAACGCATTTGTTGTGTTTACATTAGTTGATTGAGTTGAAAAAAATTTAATTTTAATTTTCGAGTTGAGCAACGCGCCAGATGCCAACGCGTCGATATTGAAGTTGAGAGTAATTTACACCAGTTGATATCCACTTTCGTTGACATTCACGTTGCTAAGCATATTTCGTTGACGTCGATATTGTGAATGTATCGAAACTGATTTTCAATATTGTGTTGTTTTGTTAATTGAGAAAAGTGGTTAGTACTAATGCATATGTAACTTAAAACTAATTGATTTACAATTTGTTTACTTTAGAATAAAATCAGAACAATGGCAACAGCGAAGAAGAGCAAAATAGCGGCAGCAATGGTTTTGGTTCTCGCTCTTGAGTTAATCGATAGCTATCGCCAGCAACTGAAGCAGGTCTACTTTCGATATTAAAATATGGTTCAATAAATATGCATAAAAATAAATAAAATTGTATTTTAAATAGCTTTTTATTACTAATTTTTGTTTTTATAGACTGCACAGTTGAAAAAGCAGACAACATTAATTAAAACGGATGGCGAAGCGAAGTGCTGCCACCTTTAATATGTTCATAAAGTTTGTCAACACACAGCAAAAGAATGAACATGAGCTCAACTTAATTTTGTGTTGTCAACGCGCCGATTGTGACTTCAACTGTTGACACAAAGTGTTTACACTATGTTTACACTCAGAGCAACAATTGACGATTTTCGCATTGTCAATCTACTGTCAACGCAACAGTTGATCAAGTTGACAGCTGTTCACACTAGGATTGATAAAGTTGATATCAACGTTGACTTGTTTATCAACTAGTGTAAATGCAGCATAAGGCCCTTATATATGCCTTATATATTTTGATGCAGTTGCTCAATTGTTTGATTTGCCAAGCATGACAAAACCATCTGCGTCGAGTTTAAGATCGATGGTAGATACATTGTCTGCTATATATGCTTCGCTGTCGTCTCTGGGTGACGACAAAGACATTGCTAATGCAATGATTATTCATATGGTCATGGCTAAAGTAGGCCATAAGACTAAGTCTCGTTTTGAGGAGCAGCTTGATTATGATAAGCTGCCATCTTGGGAAGATTGTGCTAAGCAGTTAAATAGAAGGTACCAATATTTGGATGCAGAAGAGTCAACTCGTGACAAATCAAAAGTACGCAATGAAGTGAGAAAGCCTCAACAAAAATCTTCATTTGCATGTGCTAGCTCAGAGCATAGGTCGTCGTCTGCATGTACTTATCGCAAGTCTGCAGATCACAATATATATGTTTGTCCCGCATTCTGTGGTATTTCTGTTATGCAACGATTTGAGTACGTAAAAACTCACAGAATGTGTCTTAATTGTTTGACCGTGGGACAAATTGTTTCGACCTGCAAGGCGTCGAAGTGTCAAGTTCAAAGCCTCATCACTCTTTGCTTCATAGGTTTAATTCACCAGTACAAAGTGAGGAAGCGGCACTTCAAGCGTCAACTTCTGAGGCATATGTAGGTCACGTGCTTAATGCGGATCAAGTTGTTCTTGCTACCGCCATCGTGAACATTAAAGATAGATTTGGACAGTTGCATCCAGCACGAGTTTTGCTCGATAGTAGCTCGCAGATAAATTTGATGTCTGAGAGCATGGCACAGAGGCTACGTCTTAAACGTGAGCCAACTTCCCTTGATATCTCAATGGTAGGTGGTGCAACCACTGATAGCAAAAATAAGCTCCTTGTTCTATAAATGTGGGGCAGCTGGGCATAGAGCCATAACGTGTGATGCGGCTGCAAGCTGCTTCATATGTGCCGACAAGGGCCTTAGCGAAGAGGACATTGGACACAAACCAGGGTCTGGAAATTGTACAAAGTTCAAGGTGGCGTTCAGGAAGGCCAAAGAGAAAACGCAATGATCCGCGTCCTCCAGGCAAACACGAATAGGAGCCGAACCGCCAACGATTTGCTTTATCAGTTGGCAGTAGAGAAGGGGGCCGACCTGCTACTGCTGAGCGAGCAGTATCGGAATAGAGAGTCCACCTCCTGGTACTCCGATAACCTCGGCACTGCAGCTATCTGCGTGCTGGATCCCGGAAAGGTCCATGTTACTGGGCACGGTCGCAGGAATGGGTATGTCTGGGTGAGGTGTGGGACAGATTGCGAAAGCGGGGCTTATAGTGTTGAACATGGGAGACGTGACGCCCTTTCGAAGACCGGGATATGGGGAAACAATCCCTGATGTCTCGTTCGCTTCAGAGGGCCTAGGGCCGCTCGTTCAGGGTTGAAGGGTCATTGAGGACTACACCAGTAGTGACCACCAATACATAACATTTGATATAAGCAACGGTGGATCCCAGCGCAGGGAGATACGGATGCATTTCACCAGATGGAACCTCACGAGGATGGTGACCGAGTCTCTCCAGAGAAATCTTGAGAGGGGCGCTGCATTGATGGAGGAGGTTTACCGGAATGGTGGTGTATCAGCGGAGACATTGACGGCTTCGACCGTGAGTGTCATCAGGACGGCCTGTGAGGCTTCTATGCCCCGCAGTAGACCCCGTCACGAGAAAAGACCTGTTTACTGTTGGAGTCCGGAGATTGTGGACCTGCGCAGGAGATGCCACAGGCTTCATCGTACCACGCAACGTGCAAGGAATCGAGTTGAAGCAAATGAATGGTCTGCAGAACATAAGGCTGCGAAAATGGAACTGCGACTAGCTATCAATGATAGCAAAGCCCGTTGTTGGAGGGAGTTGGTGGAAGATGTAAATAGGGATCCCTGGGGAATTGGCTAAAAACTTGTGACCCAAAAGCTGCGTGCTCTGAAACCTGTTGAACCCAAAGAAGCCGTCCTGATGGAGAGCATAGTTGACGCACTGTTCCCCCAGTACCCGATAAGGCCCCAGCGGTATTGGAGCCAAATCGAAGAAATCGCTCTGAAGTTAGTATACCACCAGATCCCAGGACTTCTACTGCATAGTATAATGCATGTTTGGTAGAGGAGGTATTCTTACTGGCTGGAAAACCGCAAGGTTGGCACTGATCAACAAAGGAAAAGGCGATCCGGAATCCCCATCGTCCTATCGCCCGTTGTGTATGCTAGACACAGCAGGAAAGGTGATGGAAAAGCTGATCAGGCTAAGGCTAACGACAGCAATCCGTAACGCGGTGGACTCTCACCGAAGCAGTACGGGTTTAGAGCGGGTAGGTTCACGAGGGATGCGGTTCTTGAAGTAGAGTGGTACGTCTTATGACTCTGACGAAAGGAATGCGTTTAACTCGGCTAAATGGACAGTTATGATGGAGGCTCTAGAGCATAGCTTCGGGGTGCCGGCGTACTTGTTCCGAATGATCGATTCCTACCTCTCGAATCGCGGACTCCTCTATGAGCCCAGACAGGGAGTGCAGAGAAAGGTGGTCACATGGGGGTGGCCCAGGGATCTATCCTAGGACCGGATCTTTGGAACGCCACCTACGATGGACTGCTGAGACTGGAAATGCCAGAGGAGTCATGCCTGGTTGGGTATGCTGACGACGTTGCTGCACTGGTGGCAGCGCGTGACCTGGATCGGGCCCAACTTAAGCTCAACTAAGTGATGAGAACTTTCGGTAGCTGGATGGCGGAACATGGGCTGTCACTTGCGTTGAACAAGACAGAAGTGGTAGTCCTGACCACGAAAAGAATACCGACGATCGTCTCGGTGAAAGTTGGGGATGCTACGGTAATGTCGAAACCTGCTGTCAAATATCTTGGCATGCTTATAGACACCAAGCTGAGCTTCTTTCACCAGATCAAGCCGGCCGCTGACAAGGTGGCACGTGGCGTGACTAGGCTAATGGCCAATGTGGGGGCCCGGCTTCCAGCAAGCGTCGCCTGCTGATGAGCGCAGTTCAGTCGGTCTTGCTGTACGGAGCAGAGATATGGGCCAAATCTCTTGAAAAAGACATGTATCGGATGAGGCTCACACAGGTTCAACGAAGGGGGGCATTGAGAGTGGCTTCGGCTTATCGCACGGTGTCAGAGCCAACAATACACCTCCTTGCTAAGGAGCGGCATGCTATATTCTTGAGGAAATCTGCGCAGGACGGAGAAATAGCGTCCCAAGACGAGAAAGCCCGTACACTCCGCGAGTGGCAGAGTCTTTGGC
>JARNME010000503.1:0-125000 GCA_030179655.1 Scaptomyza flava | reverse complement strand
TGTCTCGTTCGCTTCAGAGGGCCTAGGGCCGCTCGTTCAGGGTTGAAGGGTCATTGAGGACTACACCAGTAGTGACCACCAATACATAACATTTGATATAAGCAACGGTGGATCCCAGCGCAGGGAGATACGAATGCAATTCACCAGATGGAACCTCACGAGGATGGTGACCGAGTCTTTCCAGAGAAATATTGAGAGGGGCGCTGCATTGATGGAGGAGGTTTACCGGAATGGTGGTGTATCAGCGGAGACATTGACGGCTTCGACCGTGAGTGTCATCAGGACGGCCTGTGAGGCTTCTTTGTCCCGCAGTAGACCCCGTCACGAGAAAAGACCTGTTTACTGGTGGAGTCCGGAGATTATGGACCTGCACAGGAGATGCCACAGGCTTCGTCGTACCACGCAACGTGCAAGGAATCGAGTTGAAGCAAATGAATGGTCTGCAGAACATAAGGCTGCGAAAAAGGAACTGCGACTAGCTATCAATGATAGCAAAGCCCGTTGTTGGAGGGAGTTGGTGGTGGTGTTGAACCCTGATGGAGATCATAGTTGGCGCGCTGTTCCCCCAGTACCCGATAAGGCCCAAGCGGTATTGTAGCCAAATGAAAGAAATCGCTCTGTTTACTCTGGAAGAACTGGAGCAAGCCATCCTCACAATGAAGGACAAAAAAGCACCTGGTCCGGATGGGATACCGAATGAGGTTCTGAAGTTAGTATACCACCAGATCCCAGGACTTCTACTGCACATGTATAATGCATGCTTGGTAGAGGAGGTATTCTTTACAGGCTGGAAAACCGCAAGGTTGGCACTGATCAACAAAGGAAAAGGCAATCCGGAATCCCCATCGTCCTACCGCCCGTTGTGTATGCTAGACACAGCAGGAAAGGTGATGGAAAAGCTGATCAGGCTAAAGCTGCGATTAGTTATGACGAAACAAAACAAACGAAACGAAACAAACATTTCGATACGAAAATTCCGAATGTAGTGATTAGTAATAACGAAAGAAACGAGTACAACAAGAAGAAGACCAACAGCTGATTTGTCGAAACAAACATTGATTGAAGTGACTAGCATTTTGCGCGAAGAAAAGTGAAAAATTCACGTAATAATTAAATTACATAGTGTGGAAAACCGAAAAAAAAATGGATAAAAAGCTAACAGTTGCACTCGCTACATATCTTGGACTGTACAAACAATTGAGGAACAAAAATAAGGCTTTTAAGAAGCGAAATCGCAGATGGCATGCACGACCCTTGAATTCAGACCGTTTAAACGGATATTATCACAAATATTTTAAGAAAATGCGCGACATAGATTCCGAGCAGTTCCAAAAACATACGCGCATGTCAAAGGAGTTATACCAAATGCTTCTGACTATGATTGAGAGGTCAATTACCAAACCAAAACAAAGGATCAATGCCGATGAGAGATTATCGATAACATTGCTGTAAGAACCATTTTTAAACGTGCACTATCAATTAATAATAATAATAATTCTGAAATAGATTTTTATCACAAGCGGTGTCCATCCAATCAATTGCCTGGAGCTACAGACTGGGAAAGTCGACTGTGCGTCTAGTTATATTGGAAACGTGCGAAGCTTTGTGGACGGTTCTAGCGCCATTATACTTGAGCGAACCCACAACAAACCAATATGCGGACATCGCAACAGACTTCGAGGAACAGTGGAATTTCCCGAACTGTGTGGGGGCGATAGATGGGAAACATGTTGCAATAAAGTGTCCTACGAAGTCAGGCACAACGTATTTCAACTATAAAAAATATTTCAGTATTGTTTTGATGGCTGCGTGCGATGCAAAATATACATTCACTGCCGTCAGCGTTGGAAGCTTTGGTAGTGAAAGCGATGGCGGTGAGTTTAATAAATGTGAAAGTACTGGTAGTTTTCAAATACATATATGTATGTAATTCTCATCAGGTATTTTTAATCATTCTCCGTTTGGCCAAGCATTGGCAAAGAATATATTGCCTCTACCTGCAGATAAGCAATTGCCGAACTCTACGAAGGTACTACCGCACGTATTTGTGGCAGATGCAGCATTTGGGTTGGGGACTCATATTATGAAGCCGATAGCTCCACGACGTAATGGCCAAAATCTGGATTTAATAGCCAAGGTATTTAATTACAGATTGTCCAGAGCACGGAGAACAATTGAAAATGCCTTTGGTATATTGACTGCGCGTTGGCGTATTCTTCGGACCACATTGGATTTCATGCCTGAAAACTGCGAAAGCATAGTACTTGCTTGCATTGCACTGCATAATTTTGTAATGCTTCACGATGGGGCGCGTTATTGTCCTCCAACGTATGTTGACCGCTACATGCCGGACCAAACACTTATTCCCGGTGAATGGCGCGCAGATTTAGAAAGGCATGGTGGACCTTTAAGATCAATCACCTCAAATGCACGGCACAGTGCGGGATATGCATTACAATTGCGACAACAATTTGCCCATTATTTCCTTCATGAAGGAGCTGTGCACTTCCAGTATGAAGCCGTAAAATAAGCAGATTTATGCTGATTTGCTTTTTATATTTTCAATAAAGTTAAAATCAATATTTGCCTAATTTCTGGATGAGTGTTTAATCTGTTTATTTGTGCATCATTTCTTGGAAGAAAATAAATGTGTAATATTGTTCACTGTATAAATGATGGAGCATGTTTGGAGGAAATGACTGATTAATGCGGGTAAAGTAAGTTTGTACCTTCAATTTCCTATGAGCTGGTGTTAAAACTTACTTTACCCGCATTAATCAGAACAGGGCTATTGTAAAATTATTAAATATCTGTCATTTTTGCAGTTAACAGTAAATTAGAGATATCGGCAGTTGCTTTAAGTTTTTGTAATGGAGTCATTTCTTCCAAACAATGCTCCACAAATTGTCCGAAAGAGTGTGCTTGTTTATCTTTTATGGCTGATGTCTGCAAATAAGATGATAGTGATTTCGAAACGTCACAAAAAGCTGCGGTTTCAGCATTTTCCTCAGCCTTTCTTTAACGCTGACGTGATTTCGTGGAATTCCCCTGCGACGGTGCTGAGGTTGATGCCTGCGACGGTGTTTGGTGCTCCTGTGGTTGTGGCGAAAATGGTTCCACCTGCAGTGGCGAAGAATATGTATACGTTTTCTCTGGTTGTGGCGAAAATGGTTCCACCTGCAGAGGCGAAGAATATGTATACGTTTTCTCTGGTTGTGGCGAAAATGGTTCCACCTGCAGAGGCGAAGAATATGTATACGTTTTCTCTGGTTGTGGCGAAAATGGTTCCACCTGCAGAGGCGAAGAATATGTATTTGTCTTTCGTGGTTGTGGCGAAAATGGTTCCACCTGCAGTGGCGAAGGATGTGCCAACTCCGATGGCGGAGATAAAATTTCAGGCGTGCTCAATTTTTCGCAATGGAAGTTCGATCGCTGCCTGGAAGAATTACAAAATTTCAAATGGCAGTGTAGTTTCTAAAACTTGTATTCTTACTTCTTCGACTGCATGTGCTGTCTTAAGAAACTTAAGTGTGCAAAATGTTGCCACTTAATTTCTGGTGTAGCACCACTGCCGGAAGCAGTGTTCAATTGGTTTAATGTTCTGCCGTATCGTTCCCTCAATCCAGCCCACCTCTTCATACAAAATTCACCTTTTGGTAACAAACCATAAGATTAAAAAATTCCTGTAGTTTTTGGTGTACTTACCCGTCGATCCAAGGTCCTTGGCAATTAAATTCCATATTTCTTTTTTGTTGTTGTTGTCTTTGTACTCCCACATTGTTTTGTTGTACAATTGTGGATATTGTTGTACTAGATTAATTAAGTGGTCGTCATTCATTTTATAATTGTAAAAAACGAAACACAACAATGACAAACATAGTTTTGTGGCCCAACAAAATTTGATCAGATGTTGAATTTTGATACGAAACAAAACAAAAAATCTGCAATCTGCAGATATTTGTGTATGTTTTCGTAGTCGTTCGTTCTACCCGTAAATGACTAATCGATAACATTGATTTTCATACAATCAGATATCAGCTGTTGAGACACGGAATGTTTGTTTCGTTTCGTTTGTTTTGTTTCGTCATAACTAATCGCAGCTTAACGCTAACGACAGAAATCCGTAACGCCGGTGGACTCTCACCGAAGCAGTACGGGTTTAGAACGGGTAGGTCCACGAGGGATGCGGTTCTTGAAGCAGTTGCAGCTGTCAAAAGAGCCGAGGACCATAATAACTTCTCGCGTCGAGTGGTACTTCTAGTGACTCTTGACGTAAGGAATGCGTTTAACTCGGCTAAATGGACAGTTATGATGGAGGCTCTGGAGCATAGCTTCGGGGTGCCGGCGTACTTGCTCCGAATGATCGATTCCTACCTCTCGAATCGCGGACTCCTCTATGAGCCCAGAGAGGGAGTGCAGAGAAAGGTGGTCACATCGGGGGTGGCCCAGGGATCTATCCTAGGACCAGATCTTTGGAACGCCACCTACGATGGACTGCTGAGACTGGAAATGCCAGAGGAGTCATGCCTGGTTGGGTATGCTGACGACGTTGCTGCACTGGTGGCAGCGCGTGACCTGGATCGGGCCCAACTTAAGCTCAACTAAGTGATGAGAACTTTCGGTAGCTGGATGGCGGAACATGGGCTGTCACTTGCGTTGAACAAGACAGAAGTGGTAGTCCTGACCACGAAAAGAATACCGACGATCGTCTCGGTGAAAGTTGGGGATGCTACGGTAATGTCGAAACCTGCTGTCAAATATCTTGGCATGCTTATAGACACCAAGCTGAGCTTCTTTCACCAGATCAAGCCGGCCGCTGACAAGGTGGCACGTGGCGTGACTAGGCTAATGGCCAATGTGGGGGCCCGGCTTCCAGCAAGCGTCGCCTGCTGATGAGCGCAGTTCAGTCGGTCTTGCTGTACGGAGCAGAGATATGGGCCTAATCTCTTGAAAAAGACATGTATCGGATGAGGCTCGCACAGGTTCAACGAAGGGGGGCATTGAGAGTGGCTTCGGCTTATCGCACGGTGTCAGAGCCACCAATGCACCTCCATGCTAAGGAACGGCGTGCTTTATTCTTGAGGAAATCTGTGCAGGACGGAGAAATAGCGTCCCAAGACGAGAAAGCCCGTACACTCCGTGAGGGGTAGAGTCTTTGGCAGAGGGAAAGTCGGGGAAGATGGACGGCGCGTCTCATCTCAGACATGGAGCCGTGGATCAGAAGGAAGCATGGTGAGGTAGATTAACATCTAACACAGCTTCTCTCGGGACACGGCTACTTTCGCCACTACCTTCACCGAATGAGAAAGTCAACATCACAAGATTGCTTGTACTGTCCTGGATGCAGAGACAACGCTGAACATACATTATTTGTGTGTCACAAATGGGAATAGCAGCTCTTGATGATGGCTCAGCAAAAAGAGAGTGAAATCACACCGGATGGTATAGTGGCGGAAATGCTTCAGAGGGAGGGTAATTGGAGCCAAGTGGCACAGTACGTACAGAGGATTTTAAGGGCCAAGAAGGCAGATTTGGATCGGACTTTGGGTGAGTTTGATCTTTTAAGAAGTTCAATCTCGCCCTGAGCTCGGTCCGCAGCAGCCTTCTTGATCGATCGAGCTTGTAATCAGTGAAAAAGAAGTAGATGGCGTTATGGACACATGCAGGACCTAGCTCGAAGCAATGTGTTAAACGGTTCCGGGCTAGTGTCCGAGGTGAGTCGATTTGGTCGATGGCAGGGGAGGGGCTTAAGTGGGTGCAAGCCCCACATACCTCTCTGCAACCGCAGATTGAGAGATGCGCACAGCCATTTCCCCTCGCCGAAAAAAAAAAAAAAAATTATTATCATTATTATTATTATTATTATTATTATTATTATTTATTATTATTATTATTACTATTATTATTATTATTTATTATTATTATTATTATTATTATTATTATTATTATTATTATCATTATTATTATAATTATTATTATTATTATTATTATTATTATTATTATTATCATGATTATTATTATTATTATTATTATTATTATTATTATTATTATTATTATTATTATTATTATTATTATTACTATTATTATTATTATTATTATTATTATTTTTAACCTTAGGGAAGAAACCCTGAAATAAAACCATAAATGAGTTTTGAGCGAAGATAAAAACTTACGGTGCAGGGGTTCGGATCCCCATTACCGGCGGCTGTCAGGGGTGTTTGAGTGGGCCGGGGCGTCGAGATCTTGTGACCGCAAAGCATTGGAGGTGGACCACTTGGCCTGCGTTGCTACGAGAGATACAAGTGCGAAGGACGTGCCGACAGCGGAAGCGGGTACTTGTCGACTTGGGCCTCATAGTTCCATTTACGACTAAGGATGATGTAATGCTTACTGAATCAAACGTTGAGACGTTCCACCTGCAGTGGCGAAGAATATGTATACGTTTTCTCTGGTTGTGGCGAAAATGGTTCCACCTGCAGAGGCGAAGAATATGTATACGTTTTCTCTGGTTGTGGCGAAAATGGTTCCACCTGCAGAGGCGAAGAATATGTATACGTTTTCTCTGGTTGTGGCGAAAATGGTTCCACCTGCAGAGGCGAAGAATATGTATTTGTCTTTCGTGGTTGTGGCGAAAATGGTTCCACCTGCAGTGGCGAAGGATGTGCCAACTCCGATGGCGGAGATAAAATTTCAGGCGTGCTCAATTTTTCGCAATGGAAGTTCGATCGCTGCCTGGAAGAATTACAAAATTTCAAATGGCAGTGTAGTTTTTAAAACTTGTATTCTTACTTCTTCGACTGCATGTGCTGTCTTAAGAAACTTAAGTGTGCAAAATGTTGCCACTTAATTTCTGGTGTAGCACCACTGCCGGAAGCAGTGTTCAATTGGTTTAATGTTCTGCCGTATCGTTCCCTCAATCCAGCCCACCTCTTCATACAAAATTCACCTTTTGGTAACAAACCATAAGATTAAAAATTCCTGTAGTTTTTGGTGTACTTACCCGTCGATCCAAGGTCCTTGGCAATTAAATTCCATATTTCTTTTTTTTTGTTGTTGTCTTTGTACTCCCACATTGTTTTGTTGTACAATTGTGGATATTGTTGTACTAGATTAATTAAGTGGTCGTCATTCATTTTATAATTGTAAAAACCGAAACACAACAATGACAAACATAGTTTTGTGGCCCAACAAAATTTGATCAGATGTTGAATTTTGATACGAAACAAAACAAAAAATCTGCAATCTGCAGATATTGTGTATGTTTTCGTAGTCGTTCGTTCTACCCGTAAATGACTAATCGATAACATTGATTTTCATACAATCAGATATCAGCTGTTGAGACACGGAATGTTTGTTTCGTTTCGTTTGTTTTGTTTCGTCATAACTAATCGCAGCTTAACGCTAACGACAGAAATCCGTAACGCCGGTGGACTCTCACCGAAGCAGTACGGGTTTAGAACGGGTAGGTCCACGAGGGATGCGGTTCTTGAAGCAGTTGCAGCTGTCAAAAGAGCCGAGGACCATAATAACTTCTCGCGTCGAGTGGTACTTCTAGTGACTCTTGACGTAAGGAATGCGTTTAACTCGGCTAAATGGACAGTTATGATGGAGGCTCTGGAGCATAGCTTCGGGGTGCCGGCGTACTTGCTCCGAATGATCGATTCCTACCTCTCGAATCGCGGACTCCTCTATGAGCCCAGAGAGGGAGTGCAGAGAAAGGTGGTCACATCGGGGGTGGCCCAGGGATCTATCCTAGGACCAGATCTTTGGAACGCCACCTACGATGGACTGCTGAGACTGGAAATGCCAGAGGAGTCATGCCTGGTTGGGTATGCTGACGACGTTGCTGCACTGGTGGCAGCGCGTGACCTGGATCGGGCCCAACTTAAGCTCAACTAAGTGATGAGAACTTTCGGTAGCTGGATGGCGGAACATGGGCTGTCACTTGCGTTGAACAAGACAGAAGTGGTAGTCCTGACCACGAAAAGAATACCGACGATCGTCTCGGTGAAAGTTGGGGATGCTACGGTAATGTCGAAACCTGCTGTCAAATATCTTGGCATGCTTATAGACACCAAGCTGAGCTTCTTTCACCAGATCAAGCCGGCCGCTGACAAGGTGGCACGTGGCGTGACTAGGCTAATGGCCAATGTGGGGGCCCGGCTTCCAGCAAGCGTCGCCTGCTGATGAGCGCAGTTCAGTCGGTCTTGCTGTACGGAGCAGAGATATGGGCCTAATCTCTTGAAAAAGACATGTATCGGATGAGGCTCGCACAGGTTCAACGAAGGGGGGCATTGAGAGTGGCTTCGGCTTATCGCACGGTGTCAGAGCCACCAATGCACCTCCATGCTAAGGAACGGCGTGCTTTATTCTTGAGGAAATCTGTGCAGGACGGAGAAATAGCGTCCCAAGACGAGAAAGCCCGTACACTCCGTGAGGGGTAGAGTCTTTGGCAGAGGGAAAGTCGGGGAAGATGGACGGCGCGTCTCATCTCAGACATGGAGCCGTGGATCAGAAGGAAGCATGGTGAGGTAGATTAACATCTAACACAGCTTCTCTCGGGACACGGCTACTTTCGCCACTACCTTCACCGAATGAGAAAGTCAACATCACAAGATTGCTTGTACTGTCCTGGATGCAGAGACAACGCTGAACATACATTATTTGTGTGTCACAAATGGGAATAGCAGCTCTTGATGATGGCTCAGCAAAAAGAGAGTGAAATCACACCGGATGGTATAGTGGCGGAAATGCTTCAGAGGGAGGGTAATTGGAGCCAAGTGGCACAGTACGTACAGAGGATTTTAAGGGCCAAGAAGGCAGATTTGGATCGGACTTTGGGTGAGTTTGATCTTTTAAGAAGTTCAATCTCGCCCTGAGCTCGGTCCGCAGCAGCCTTCTTGATCGATCGAGCTTGTAATCAGTGAAAAAGAAGTAGATGGCGTTTATGGACACATGCAGGACCTAGCTCGAAGCAATGTGTTAAACGGTTCCGGGCTAGTGTCCGAGGTGAGTCGATTTGGTCGATGGCAGGGGAGGGGCTTAAGTGGGTGCAAGCCCCACATACCTCTCTGCAACCGCAGATTGAGAGATGCGCACAGCCATTTCCCCTCGCCGAAAAAAAAAAAAAAATTATTATCATTATTATTATTATTATTATTATTATTATTATTATTATTATTATTATTATTACTATTATTATTATTATTATTATTATTATTATTATTATTATTATTATTATTATTATTATTATCATTATTATTATAATTATTATTATTATTATTATTATTATTATTATTATTATCATGATTATTATATTATTATTATTATTATTATTATTATTATTATTATTATTATTATTATTACTATTATTATTATTATTATTATTATTATTTTTAACCTTAGGGAAGAAACCCTGAAATAAAACCATAAATGAGTTTTGAGCGAAGATAAAAACTTACGGTGCAGGGGTTCGGATCCCCATTACCGGCGGCTGTCAGGGGTGTTTGAGTGGGCCGGGGCGTCGAGATCTTGTGACCGCAAAGCATTGGAGGTGGACCACTTGGCCTGCGTTGCTACGAGAGATACAAGTGCGAAGGACGTGCCGACAGCGGAAGCGGGTACTTGTCGACTTGGGCCTCATAGTTCCATTTACGACTAAGGATGATGTAATGCTTACTGAATCAAACGTTGAGACAGAAAAAGGAGAGGGACATCGACCCTTTCAGAGGAGCTCTAGGGTGCAGAGGACTCCACCTCGATTCCAGGTGGTTCCTGAAAAGGGCAGGGGAGAGGATATGGCCGATGGAGTCGCTGATTTGCTAGTACTCGATTCCACACCCAATCCTTTTTCACATCCCAAGCTCTTCCCAGTCCAATCTCGTCAGACTACGCAGACAGCTACCACCGCGGGTAAGGATACCGCATCAAATAATGCGGAGACTGGGGAGCAAAAGCAAAATCTTTCTATAAGAGCACAGATTGTGCAGGTACGAGGCGAGGAGGAGCTTCTTATGGCAAGGTGCGTTGAAGTTATTGCCAAGATGAAGGCGACAACGCACCGGCAAAAGAACATCTCTAATGAAGTTAAGCATGGCCTTGCCACTTTGGAGGAGAACTTTTCAGCAATTAAGGCTTGCAGGTCAATTTGGAACGGCCTTGAGGAGAAAGAAAAGAGAATGACAAAAAATGAGAAGGAGAACTGAACGGATATGCCAGCCGAGAAACGGTCAGCTTCCAGCCCCGCGGAGCAGAATGTCAATAAACGCACAAAGACGGTGGACACCAATCCTGAACGTGTGGTCATCTCGAAGAGGACCAAACGGGTGCTAAAGCTGGCAGAAAAACAGAAGGCTGAGAAACTAGTGCTTTTGGCAATGAAAGATGTCCCTAGAAAGGAACAAGCTCCCGGGAGGAAAAAGAAGAAAAAAATAAAGCCAGGGCACAAAAGGAGGCGATCTTGATTCGACCCGAGGGAGGTCGGTCTTATGCCGATATCCTTAAGGAGATGAAATGTAAGGTGAAACCGGAAAGCTCAGGATTCCAGGTAAGCACCGGGGAGAACCGAACCGGGAGACCCGAACTGGGGTGTGCTCCTAGAAATCTGGCTCCAAGAACAGTGTTGCCTTTCGCCACTCAATTGCGGTGGCACTAGAGGGAAAGGCAGCTGTATCCTGCTTGAAACCTAAGTGTACTATGGAGATACGGGATCTTGATTGCCTTACATAGGTAGCCGACATCAAGGCAGCCCTTAAGCGGGATATGCCCCATGTTGGGGAAGCTAAGGTTGGATTCATTCCGAGAGCTTTGAGGGGGCTCAGGTTGGCGGTGGTTGAGATGGATCATTGCGATGCATCCTACTTCTTGGAGCGCGGTAAGATCCGCATTGGCTGGGTAAATTGCCAATTGCGGGAAAGAACTTCTGTGACGCGCTGTTACAGATGTCTTGGATATGGACATGTGGCCAAGGGGTCTGATCGAAGCTCCTTGTTCTATAAATGTGGTGCAGCTGGGCATAGAGCCATAACGTGTGATGCGGCGGCACGCTGCTTCATATGTGCCGACAAGGGCCTGAGCGAAGAGGACATTGGACACAAACCAGGGCCTGGAAATTGTAGAACGTTCAAGGTGGCGCTCAGGAAGGCCAAGGAGAAAACGCAATGATCCGCGTCCTCCAGGCAAACACGAATAGGAGCCGAACCGCCAACGATTTGCTTTATCAGTTGGCAGTAGAGAAGGGGGCCAACCTGCTACTGCTGAGCGAGCAGCATCGGAATAGAGAGTCCACCTCCTGGTACTCCGATAACCTCGGCACTGCAGCTATCTGCGTGCTGGATCCCGGAAAGGTCCATGTTACTGGGCACGGTCGCGGGAATGGGTATGCCTGGGTGAGGTGTGGGACAGTGACATTCTTTAGTTGCTATCTCACTCCAAACCAGACGATCCAAAGCTACAGAGGCATAAGCATTGGAATGGGTTATGCTCTACCCTGACAGCCGGGGTAAACTTGTGCTGGAGATAATTGCGAGAGCGGGGCTTATAGTGTTGAACATGGGGGACGTGACGACCTTTCGGAGACCGGGATATGGGGAAACAATCCCTGATGTCTCGTTCGCTTCAGAGGGCCTTGGGCCGCTCGTTCAGGGTTGAAGGGTCATTGAGGACTACACCAGTAGTGACCACCAATACATAACATTTGATATAAGCAACGGTGGATCCCAGCGCAGGGAGATACGAATGCAATTCACCAGATGGAACCTCACGAGGATGGTGACCGAGTCTTTCCAGAGAAATCTTGAGAGGGGCGCTGCATTGATGGAGGAGGTTTACCGGAATGGTGGTGTATCAGCGGAGACATTGTCGACTTCGACCGTGAGTGTCATCAGGACGGCCTGTGAGGCTTCTATGTCCCGCAGTAGACCCCGTCACGAGAAAAGGCCTGTTTACTGGTGGAGTCCGGAGATTATGGACCTGCACAGGAGATGCCACAGGCTTCGTCGTACCACGCAACGTGCAAGGAATCGAGTTGAAGCAAATGAATGGAGAATGCAGAACATAAGGCTGCGAAAAAGGAACTGCGACTAGCTATCAATGAGAGCAAAGCCCGTTGTTGGAGGGAGTTGGTGGTGGTGTTGAACCCTGATGGAGATCATAGTTGGCGCGCTGTTCCCCCAGTACCCGATAAGGCCCAAGCGGTATTGTAGCCAAATGAAAGAAATCGCTCTGTTTACTCTGGAAGAACTGGAGCAAGCCATCCTCACAATGAAGGACAAAAAAGCACCTGGTCCGGATGGGATACCGAATGAGGTTCTGAAGTTAGTATACCACCAGATCCCAGGACTTCTACTGCACATGTATAATGCATGCTTGGTAGAGGAGGTATTCTTTACAGGCTGGAAAACCGCAAGGTTGGCACTGATCAACAAAGGAAAAGGCAATCCGGAATCCCCATCGTCCTACCGCCCGTTGTGTATGCTAGACACAGCAGGAAAGGTGATGGAAAAGCTGATCAGGCTAACGCTAACGACAGAAATCCGTAACGCCGGTGGACTCTCACCGAAGCAGTACGGGTTTAGAACGGGTAGGTCCACGAGGGATGCGGTTCTTGAAGCAGTTGCAGCTGTCAAAAGAGCCGAGGACCATAATAACTTCTCGCGTCGAGTGGTACTTCTAGTGACTCTTGACGTAAGGAATGCGTTTAACTCGGCTAAATGGACTGTTATGATGGAGGCTCTGGAGCATAGCTTCGGGGTGCCGGCGTACTTGCTCCGAATGATCGATTCCTACCTCTCGAATCGCGGGCTCCTCTATGAGCCCAGAGAGGGAGTGCAGAGAAAGGTGGTCACATCGGGGGTGGCCCAGGGATCTATCCTAGGACCAGATCTTTGTAACGCCACCTACGATGGACTGCTGAGACTGGAAATGCCAGAGGAGTCATGCCTGGTTGGGTATGCTGACGACGTTGCTGCACTGGTGGCAGCGCGTGACCTGGATCGGGCCCAGCTTAAGCTCAACTAAGTGATTATAACTTTTGGTAGCGGAATGGCGGAACATGGGCTGTCACTTGCGTTGAACAAGACAGAAGTGGTAGTCCTGACCACGAAAAGAATACCGACGATCGTCTCGGTGAAAGTTGGGGATGCTACGGTAATGTCGAAACCTGCTGTCAAATATCTTGGCATGCTTATAGACACCAAGCTGAGCTTCTTTCACCAGATCAAGCAGGCCGCTGACAAGGTGGCACGTGGTGTGACTGCACTCAGTAGGCTAATGGCCAATGTGGGGGGCCCGGCTTCCAGCAAGCGTCGCCTGCTGATGAGCGCAGTTCAGTCGGTCTTGCTGTACGGAGCAGAGATATGGGCAAAATCTCTTGAAAAAGACATGTATCGGATGAGGCTCGCACAGGTTCAACGAAGGGGGGCATTGAGAGTGGCTTCGGCTTATCGCACGGTGTCAGAGCCACCAATACACCTCCATGCTAAGGAACGGCGTGCTTTATTCTTGAGGAAATCTGTGCAGGACGGAGAAATAGCGTCCCAAGACGAGAAAGCCCGTACACTCCGTGAGGGGTAGAGTCTTTGGCAGAGGGAAAGTCGGGGAAGATGGACGGCGCGTCTCATCTCAGACATGGAGCCGTGGATCAGAAGGAAGCATGGTGAGGTAGATTAACATCTAACACAGCTTCTCTCGGGACACGGCTACTTTCGCCACTACCTTCACCGAATGGGAAAGTCAACATCACAAGATTGCTTGTACTGTCCCGGATGCAGAGACAACGCTGAACATACATTATTTGTGTGTCACAAATGGGAATAGCAGCTCTTGATGATGGCTCAGCAAAAAGAGAGTGAAATCACACCGGATGGTATAGTGGCGGAAATGCTTCAGAGGGAGGGTAATTGGAGCCAAGTGGCACAGTACGTACAGAGGATTCTAAGGGCCAAGAAAGCAGATTTGGATCGGACTTTGGGTGAGTTTGATCTTTTAATAAGTTCAATCTCGCCCTGAGCTCGGTCCGCAGCGGCCTTCTTGATCGATCGAGCTTGTAATCAGTGAAAAAGAAGTAGATGGCGTTTATGGACACATGCAGGACCTAGCTCGAAGCAATGTGTTAAACGGTTCCGGGCTAGTGTCCGAGGTGAGTCGATTTGGTCGATGGCAGGGGAGGGGTTTAAGTGGGTGCAAGCCCCACATACCTATCTGCAACCGCAGATTGAGAGATGCGCACAGCCATTTCCCCTCGCCGAAAAAAAAATATTATCATTATTATTATTATTATTATTATTATAATTATTATTATTATTATTATTATTATTATTATTATTATCATTATTATTATTATTATTATTATTATTATTATTATTATTATTATCATGATTATTATTATTATTATTATTATTATTATTATTATTATTATTATTATTATTATTATTATTATTATTATTATTATTATTATTATTATTATTATTATTATTACTATTATTATTGTTATTATTATGGAGTTGGAAGTTCTGGGAGTTGGAAGTTCTGTCTGTATGGCAAAGGTTCTGATCGGCTTTATTTTGGTAAAGCCCAGCGTGATCCATTTAATGATCAACTTCAATCATCTCACTTCCTCCACGGGGCGACTCCGGAAACAGTTTCTTCGTCATCCGACAAGGATCTGGCTTAGGTGAGAAGGCGTCATGACAACCTGGCTATCGACACGGACTACGATATGGATACAATATGGAATACACGCCTTGGGCTGACGACTGCAGTATTCGGTTACCTTAGTACGCAAGAGTGATATCTTGCTGAAACGGCTTTCCGGCTAATGCTGTCAGTCGCCTCCGTCCCGCTAAAACTGTGGCTAGTCTCCATTTACGTTCTAAGCACGTCACCATTGAATTGGCGGTACCGGTCTTGTTGAGATTACTCCAAGTTAGCGTCCGATCCTGGTTCTGAACAGAAGCACCCATAAGGACTCCTGTCAACCCTCGCGTGGTCTCTCTGTTGGCGTTATTGCCATCACAGACAACCACGGGGATCAATGAACGACGGTTCTTTCGTGTGAGGATAGCGGACTGGAGCGGGGACCCATACAGAATGAACAATCAACAACAACAAGAAACGGAGGGAGGAGAAATTTTTAGGAGGAGCGGCCTTATGTCCAGGTCCCCAATGCAAAATGGAGATACAACAGTGCCAAACCAACAGAGACCCACAGCAACTGAGAGTGAGCTGAGTGAACCAACACCCGACAAAGTGCCAACTAACGTAGAGTCGTCGTCTACTAGTCTGACAAAACCAAGTCTGCCCCAGCATAGGGCACACGCAAACAGCTCTCCACGGCAAGAGATGATTTACAAGATGCACGCTTTAGAGGAGGAAACTATAGGTCAGTGCAAGTCTGTACTTCGAAAGATGAAGCACGCAATGACAAAACAGAGAAATATAAGTATGGACGTCAAAGACGGTGTTTCAGAGTTGGGTGAGCTTTTTGACGTAATCGCGAGTTATAGGAAAAGTTGGGAATCCGCTGAAATAGGAAAAGCAGAAGAAACCAACAGAATGGCTATAGCAAGAGGAAATAACGATATGTTTCGTCTATCCCAAAAAGAATAGCTTCCAGTCCAGCGGCGCCCGAATCAGCGAAAAAAGTCAGAAGCAAGGAGCCAGACGAATTTCAAACAGTGGTGAACAAAAGAAACAGACAAAAATCTGAAAAAAAAAACAAGGGAGACTAAAGGTCAGATAAAAAAGGGCAATGTAGGAAACAAAGTAAATCCTTTAAAAACAAGAATAAGGACGCGGCCGGACGTGGTTCTAGTAAGACCAGCAGAGGGTAAAAGCTATGCGGATGTGCTAAAAGAGCTAAGAACGGAAATGAAACCAGGAGAGGCGGAGATCCGATCAGTCAGAAAGACAAACTCCGGAGCTATGCTACTGGAAGTGGCCATAGGAAGCGAAGCCAACACGCTGCGCGACTGCATCAGAGACACGCTAAAGGAAAACGCAGCAGTGAAGCTTATTAAGCCAAAAGCCAAAATTAAGATTCGCGATCTGGATAGTCTCGTAGACGAACAAGAGGTGCTAGCTGCTATCAAAAATATAGTTGGAAACCCCTGTGACATCCAAATCCACTTGACAAAGGTAAACAGCATGGAACAAAAGCAAACTTTTGTCACGCTGAGCACAGAGGACGCAAATAAAATCCTAGAAGAGTCTTGAGTTAAAATAGGATGGACCCGATGCCGAGTTAAGTAGTGTGTAAATACTCCGCGATGCTACAGGTGCTTCAGAACAGGACACCTGCAAATGCATTGCAAGGGTCCGGACCGCAAAGAGTTATGCATTAGATGCGGGGAGAAAGGCCACAAAATGACGAGCTGCACAAAGCCACCTTGATGCGTTTTTGCGCACATAAAAACCTTGACGAAGTAAATCATCTCCCAGGGACGAGTATCTGCGTTGCCAGTACTGGTAGGACAAAAACATGATAGTCATCCAAGGAAACCTACACAGAAGTAAAACAGCAGATGACCTACTATCCCAAATTGTCCTTGAGCAGAAAGCAGACCTGTTGATAATAAGCGAGCAGTACAAGGCTAAGCAAACTGGCACATGGCTAGTAGACGAAACAAATACGATGGCAATATGGACTCCAGACAACTCTATGACGCCACAATCGTGAATAGAGGACGAGGAAGGGGCCACGTCTACATTCAATTCAAGGACTTTACTATAATTAGCTGATATTTGACACCAAGGGACAACATTCCAAGAAAAATAAGACGACATCGAGCATACAGCACTACAGCAAACGGGAAAACTAATTGTAGCCGGTGACTTAAACTCCTCTGCTCTGGAGTGGGGAATGCCTGCAACCAACTCCAGAGGTCAGAGGGTCCTAGACATGGCCGCAAGACTCGGTCTCGTTGTTGCAAACGTAGGATCGACAACTTCCTTTAGGCGATTGGGAAATACAGGCACGATCCCTGACGTAACTATGGTGTCAGAATCGTGGGCACATAAGATAACAGGATGGAAAGTTCTGGACATTTACAATGGAAGCGACCATGAGTACATTACCTACTCCATAAATTACACAAGGACGGCAAATGTCCCAGCCAGGCCCACACGCTTAAGGTGGAACGTAAACCGTAAATTTATTGATGAAATTGACAGGAGGGAAAATGAAGAGCTTTATTTAGAAAGCGCCGACAACGTAGTCCACAGAACAATGAAGAAAATACGAAGAGCATGCGATGCAGCAATGCCAAAAACAGGAAATCCACGTAGACCAGGACAGGAAGTATACTGGTGGACGGACGAAATAAGAACTCTGAGAGAGACCTGCATAAGAAGAAGACGACTTCTTACTAGGGCTAGGCGGAGAGGAGACTTTATCACACAGGATGAGCAGTACAGAAAAGCGAAAAAAGAATTTAACACAGCTACCAAGAAGAGCAAGCGTGAAAAATGGAAATCTCTATGTGACGACATAAACAATAACCCTTGGGGCCTGGGATACAAAATTGTCATGAATAAGCTTGGATCCAAAAGTGCGGTACCAAACCTGGAGGAAGATCAGATGGACGATATAGTCCGTGCTCTGTTTCCGTCTGACCAACATAGGCCAACCAGCACACCAGACCGAAGGAACGAAGAAAGCGTCGAGCCATTCTCCCATGAAGAACTCGTAAAGGCTGCAAGAAGATAAAAAACAGGAAAGCTCCAGGTCCGGACAACATTCCTTCAGAAGTCCTTAAAATAATAGCTGAGTGCAGACCCCACATACTGCTAAAAATGTATAACGCATGCCTTCAAAACGGAATTTTTCCCGATCAGTGGAAAATTCAACGACTAGTCTTAATAAGCAAAGGAAAAGGCGATCTTACATAACCATCCGCATATAGACCTTTATGTATGCTAGACACAGCAGGGAAGCTATTGAAAAGCTAATCAAACCCCGATTAGTGGATGCCATAGAAAGAAATGGCGGTCTTTCCCCAAGACAGTATGGGTTTAGACGAGGGCGATCAACGATTGGGGCTGTAGCAGAGGTTGCAAACGCTGCCCTCAAAAGCAGACAGGGCAACCACTTCTCACGACCCATTGCGCTGCTGGCGACGTTGGACATTAAAAACGCCTTTAACAGTGTTAAATGGAACAACATACTTGACGCACTAAAGAGATGGTTTCGGGTACCTGCATATCTCTTGCAGCTGATAGGCAGTTACTTCAATAACTGAACACTAATATACACGTTCTCTGCCGGACAAAAGTGCATAGAGATTACGTCAGGCGCAGCGCAGGGCTCCATACTCGCCCCAGAGTTTTGGAACATAAGCTATGACGAAATCCTTCGCATAGAATTGCCAGAGGATACATTCCTGGTAGGATACGCTGACGACATTGTGGCTGTTATCACGGCTCGAAATGCAGAGTACGCGCAAAGAAAACTAACGCAGGTAATGATACGAGGCTACAAAATCACTCAGGAGACTTATGGCAAATGTTGGCGGCCCGTACCAATCTAAGCGTAAACTTCTTATGGAGATCAACAACGCCATCCTTTTATATGGATGCGAGATATTGGCAGATACGCTTAAAGTTAAATGCAGGATGAAACCCCTACAGGCGGTTCAGAGAAAAGCCGCGCTAAGAATAACAAGCGCATACCGAACTGTATCAGGCGTAGCATCGCTTGCTATTGCGGGTTTGATAGCAATCGACCTCCAAGCAAGGGAACGTAAAAAAAATCTATGAGCTTAGACAAAAAAGGGAAGCCACTACACAAAACCTTAACACATGTAAGCAAGAGACGATCGTCTTATGGCAAGAAAGATGGACAAATGATCGATATGGAAGATGGACAGCAAGACTACTGCCATGTATTAAAGACTGGACTTGAAGAAAACATGGAGACTTAGACTACTACGTCACACAAATGCTGACGGGACATGGCTACTTTAGTGCCTTCGTAAATTCAATAGGAAAGAGCACGGAATCTAGCTGTGTATATGGAGATGCAGAAATCGACAATGTGGAACATACAATCTTCCACTGCGAGCGTTTCAGAGATGAAAGGCGACAAGTCAAGCATACAACGGGCCCTCTCACACCGGAGAACATCGTAGCTAAGATGATAGATAGCGAGGATTCGTGGAGAAAAGTATCTATCTTCATTGGCGACATTTTGAGACGCAAAAAGAAAGACTTAGAGGAGAGGATGTAAAATAATCTGGACTCACAAAAAAGCACGAAAAAGACCTAGACGAGAGGTCGGAATTTGGTATCTGGACGCAGATAAGCGCTTATTGCGTAGAGGGTCCCACTTGGATCATCTTACAATAAGGGCTCATGCTCATTTAAGAAGAAGGCGCTTGGCGCACAAAGGCCCCACTTTGAAGTATTGCGAAAGCGTTTCCGAAGTGGAGACAGGCCCAACGGGGAGGGGTTGTTAGTGGGTATGCTACTCTGTAGAGAATCCCACACACCCTCACTAAGACGATAGCAGGCAGTGCATAAAGCATTTTCACCTCCCATCCCAAAAAAAAATAAATAAAAAAATAATAAAAAAATATTTATTATTATTATCATTATTATTATTATTATTATTATTATTATTATTATTATTATTATTATTATTATTATTATTATTATTATTATTATTATTATTATTATTATTATTATTATTATTATTATTATTATTATTATTATTATTATTATTATTATTATTATTATTATTATTATTATTATTATTATTATTATTATTATTATTATGTCTGGACGCAGATAAGAGCTGAGTGCTTAGATGTCTCATCTAATAACTAAGGCTCATGCTTCTATAAGAAAACGGCGCTTGGCGCATAAAGGCCCCACTTCGAAGTATTGCGAAAGCGTTTCCGAAGTGGAGAAAGGCCTAACGGGGAGGGGTTGTTTAGTGCGTACTCTACTATGTAGCGAGCCCCACACTCCCTAACTAAGACGTTAGTTGGAAGTGCGTAAATGCATTTTCCCTTCCCAACCCAAAAAAAAAAAAAAAAAAAAAAAAAAAAAACAAACAAAAGAATTATTATTATTATTTTTATTAATTAATTATGAAGGAACCCTGAAATAAAACCAAAAATGAGTGTTGAGCGAAGAGAAAAACTTACGGTGCAGGGTTTCGGATCCCCAGTACCGGTGGCCGTCAGGGGTGTTTGAGTGGGCCCCGGGGCGTCGAGATCTTGCGACCGCGAAGCATCGGAGGTGGACCACTTGGCCTGCGTTGCTACGAGAGATACAAGTGCGAAGGACGTGCCGACAGCGGAAGCGGGTAGAGACCTACTTGTCGACTTGGGCCTCATAGTTCCATTTACGACTAAGGATGATGTAATGCTTACTGCATCAAACGTTGAGACAGGAAAAGGAGAGGGACATCGACCCTTTCAGAGGAGCTCTAGGGTGCAGAGGACTCCACCTCGATTCCAGGTGGTTTCTGAAAAGGGCAGGGCAGAGGATATGGCCTATGGAGTCGCTGATTTGCTAGTACTCGATTCCACACCCAATCCTTTTCACATCCCAAGCTCTTCCCAGTCCAATCTCATCAGAGAACGCAGACAGCTACTACCGCGGGTAAGGATACCGCATCAAATAATGCGGAGACTGGGGAGCAAAAGCAAAATCTTTCTATAAGAGCACAGATTGTGCAGGTACGAAGCGAGGAGGAGCTTCTTATGGCAAGGTGCGTTGAAGTTATTTCCAAGATGAAGGCGACAACGCACCGGCAAAAGAACATCTCTAATGAAGTTAAGCATGGCCTTGCCACTTTGGAGGAGAACTTTTCAGCAATTAAGGCTTGCAGGTCAATTTGGAACGGCCTTGAGGAGAAAGAAAAGAGAATGACAAAAAATGAGAAGGAGAACTGAACGGATATGCCAGCCGAGAAACGGTCAGCTTCCAGCCCCGCGGAGCAGAATGTCAATAAACGCACAAAGACGGTGGACACCAATCCTGAACGTGTGGTCATCTCGAAGAGGACCAAACGGGTGCTAAAGCTGGCAGAAAAACAGAAGGCTGAGAAACTAGGGCTTTTGGCAAAGAAAGATGTCCCTAGAAAGGAACAAGCTCCCGGGAGGAAAAAGAAGAAAAAAATAAAGCCAGGGCACAAAAGGAGGCGATCTTGATTCGACCCGAGGGAGGTCGGTCTTATGCCGATATCCTTAAGGAGATGAAATGTAAGGTGAAACCGGAAAGCTCAGGATTCCAGGTAAGCACCGGGGAGAACCGAACCGGGAGACCCGAACTGGGGTGTGCTCCTAGAAATCTGGCTCCAAGAACAGTGTTGCCTTTCGCCACTCAATTGCGGTGGCACTAGAGGGAAAGGCAGCTGTATCCTGCTTGAAACCTAAGTGTACAATGGAGATACGGGATCTTGATTGCCTTACATAGGTAGCCGACATCAAGGCAGCCATTAAGCGGGATATGCCCCATGTTGGGGAAGCTAAGGTTGGATTCATTCCGAGAGCTTTGAGAGGGCTCAGGTTGGCGGTGGTTGAGATGGATCATTGCGATGCATCCTACTTCTTGGAGCGCGGTAAGACCCGCATTGGCTGGGTAAATTGCCAATTGCGGGAAAGAACTTCTGTGACGCGCTGTTACAGATGTCGTGGATATGGACATGTGGCCAAGGGGTCTGATCGAAGCTCCTTGTTCTATAAATGTGGTGCAGCTGGGCATAGAGCCATAACGTGTGATGTGGCGGCACGCTGCTTCATATGTGCCGACAAGGGCCTGAGCGAAGCGGACATTGGACACAAACCAGGGTCTGGAAATTGTAGAACGTTTAAGGTGGCGCTCAGGAAGGCCAAGGAGAAAACGCAATGATCCGCGTCCTCCAGGCAAACACGAATAGGAGCCGAACCGCCAACGATTTGCTTTATCAGTTGGCAGTAGAGAAGGGGGCCAACCTGCTACTGCTGAGCGAGCAGTATCGGAATAGAGAGTCCACCTCCTGGTACTCCGATAACCTCGGCACTGCAGCTATCTGCGTGCTGGATCCCGGAAAGGTCCATGTTACTGGGCACGGTCGCGGGAATGGGTATGCCTGGGTGAGGTGTGGGACAGTGACATTCTTTAGTTGCTATCTCACTCCAAACCAGACGATCCAAAGCTACAGAGGCATAAGCATTGGAATGGGTTATGCTCTACCCTGACAGCCGGGGTAAACTTGTGCTGGAGATAATTGCGAGAGCGGGGCTTATAGTGTTGAACATGGGGGACGTGACGACCTTTCGAAGACCGGGATATGGGGAAACAATCCCTGATGTCTCGTTCGCTTCAGAGGGCCTTGGGCCGCTCGTTCAGGGTTGAAGGGTCATTGAGGACTACACCAGTAGTGACCACCAATACATAACATTTGATATAAGCAACGGTGGATCCCAGCGCAGGGAGATACGAATGCAATTCACCAGATGGAACCTCACGAGGATGGTGACCGAGTCTTTCCAGAGAAATCTTGAGAGGGGCGCTGCATTGATGGAGGAGGTTTACCGGAATGGTGGTGTATCAGCGGAGACATTGTCGACTTCGACCGTGAGTGTCATCAGGACGGCCTGTGAGGCTTCTATGTCCCGCAGTAGACCCCGTCACGAGAAAAAGGCCTGTTTACTGGTGGAGTCCGGAGATTATGGACCTGCACAGGAGATGCCACAGGCTTCGTCGTACCACGCAACGTGCAAGGAATCGAGTTGAAGCAAATGAATGGAGAATGCAGAACATAAGGCTGCGAAAAAGGAACTGCGACTAGCTATCAATGAGAGCAAAGCCCGTTGTTGGAGGGAGTTGGTGGAAGATGTAGATAGGGATCGCTGGGGAATGGGATACAAACTTGTGACCCAAAAGCTGCGTGCTCTGAAACCTGTTGAACCCAAAGAAGCCGTCCTGATGGAGAGCATAGTTGACGCGCTGTTCCATCAGCACCCGATAAGGCCTCAGCTGTATTGGAGCCAAAGGGAAGAAATCGCTCTGTTTACTCTGGAAGAACTGGAGCAAGCCGTCCTCACAATGAATGACAAAAAAGCACCTGGCCCGGATGGGATACCGAGTGAGATTTTGAAGTTAGTATACCACCAGATCCCAGGACTTCTAATGCACATGTATAATGCATTTTTAGTAGAGGACGTATTTTTTACAGGCTGGAAAACCGCAAGGTTGGCACTGATCAACAAAGGAAAAGGCGATCCGGAATCCCCATCGTCCTACCGCCCGTTGTGAATGCTAGACACAGCAGGAAAGGTGATGGAAAAGCTGATCAGGCTAAGGCTAACGACAGCAATACGTAACGCCGGTGGACTCTCACCGAAGCAGTACGGGTTTAGAGCGGGTAGGTTCACGAGGGATGCGGTTCTTGAAGTAGTTGCAGCTGTCAAAAGAGCCGAGGACCATAATAACTTCTCGCGGCGAGTGGTACTTCTAGTGACTCTTGACGTAAGGAATGCGTTTAACTCGGCTAGGTAGACAGTTATGATGGAGGCTCTGGAGCATAGCTTCGGGGTGCCGGCGTACTTGCTCCGAATGATCGATTCCTACCTCTCGAATCGCGGACTCCTCTATGAGACCAGAGAGGGAGTGCAGAGAAAGGTGGTCACATCGGGGGTGGCCCAGGGATCTTTCCTAGGACCAGATCTTTGGAACGCCACCTACGATGGACTGCTGGGACTGGAAATGCCAGAGGAGTCAAGCCTGGTTGGGTATGCTGACGACGTTGCTGCACTGGTGGCAGCGCGTGACCTGGATCGGGCCCAACTTAAGCTCAACCAAGTGATGAGAACTGTCGGTAGCTGGATGGCGGAACATGGGCTGTCACTTGCGTTGAACATGACGGAAGTGGTAGTCCTGACCACGAAAAGAATACCGACGATCGTCTCGGTGAAAGTTGGGGATGCTACGGTAATGTCGAAACCTGCTGTCAAATATCTTGGCATGCTTATAGACACCAAGCTGAGCTTCTTTCACCAGATCAAGCAGGCCGCTGACAAGGTGGCACGTGGCGTGACTGCACTCAGTAGGCTAATGGCCAATGTGGGGGTGACTGATTTTGATTTTCTTTCATGCGTTCTCCTTCTTCATAGACTGTGATAGCACTACTATTTTCAGAGCTATTTGCTGGTCGAATCTGGTCCGCATGTCTCTTAATGGAGCGATTATTATGGGTAAACGAACATAAATACGTACGTGTGCCTAGTTTTCTGTCTACTTTTGCTGGTGACCAACTAGACTGATTGGGATTGCTATAATCTTTAATAAAGATCTTTTGTCCTGCTCTGAATTCAATATCTCTATTTCCTTTGTGATTTAAAACACTTCGATTTTGTCTGTCAGTAATTATTTCTCTTGTGGTGGGCGGTTTGAGTAAATCAAATCTGGTCTTGATACCTCTTTTGAAGAAAATCTTCGAAGGCGTTTCACCTGTAGTGCAGTGTTTCGAGTTTCTGTAGTCTGCCAAAAATCTATTAACAACATTTTCTAACTTTTCATTGGGATATTTCTTTAAACTCGCGTACGTAGCTTTCTTTAAAATTTTTACAAATATTTCAGCTTGCCCATTAGTGGCTGGATGTCCGGGTGCAGTAAGAGTGTGCTTGATACCGTTCATTTGCATAAACTGCTTAAATTCACCCGAGGTGAACTGCCGCCCATTGTCACTGACAAGGGTATCCACTAATCCATATCTACAGAATAATTCTCTCAACTTGCTTATTGTGAACTCAGAAGTAATGTGTTTTGTCACAAAAACCTCAGTCCATTTGGAATAAGAGTCTACCACGACAAATAAGTACTGGTTTTGAATGGGTCCAGCAAAGTCGACATGTATTCTTTTCCAAACTGATGTTTCAGGTTCCCATGGTATGAGAACACTCTTTTCAGGATCGCTCTGTAACTCCTGACATTGAACACAATCTTGAATTAGGTTCTCAATATCCTTGTCTAGTCCTGGCCACCATATGTACGATCGAGCCAAAGACTTAGACTTTACAATACCTAAATGTGATAAGTGCAAATAGCTAAGAACTTCTTGTTGCCATTTTTTTGGTATGATTATCCTGTATCCCCACATAATACAACCATACTCCACAGAGAGTTCATTTTCTTTGTTCTTGTAAGGCTTAAATTCATCACCCTTTAAAAATTGAAGGGTGTTATCCTCAATTGCCTTAGCTACCTTTGATAATATGGGATCGCGTCTTGTTTGAGTTGCTATACGTTTGAAGTCTAATCTTAGGTGATTTTGTTCTTCCAATAAATTAATGTAACTTATCTCGTCTTTGCCCGAATTAGCATAGCTCTCATTAGTCTGCGGCATCCTTGATAAACTATCTGCTTCATTGCAGTTGCCTTTTACATACTCAACCCGATAATCAAATCCCGATAGAATCAACGCCCATCTCTGTACTCTAGCTGAAGCCATCAAAGGTAACCCTTTTGCTTCCCCGAATACACTGATAAGTGGCTTGTGATCAGTTCTGAGTAGAAATTTATTTCCTAACAGATACTGTTTTAGTTTTGTTACACAAAAAACTATTGCTAAAGCTTCCTTTTCTATTGTGCTATATCTTTTCTCAGTGTCTTGTAACGCCCTTGAAACAAACGCAATCGGTTTTAACATGCCGTTTTCATATTTGTGCGCTAGAATTCCAGCCACTGCATTGTTACAAGCATCGGTAGTTAACACTATTTCTAATTTGGATTAAAATGGACTAATACATTGTCCGACGCAATATCTTTCTTAATAATCTCGTATGCAATTTTGCATTCTTCGTTCCATGAAAACTTGGTGTCTTTCCTTAAAAGATTATAGAAGGGTGTCATTTTCTCTGCGAACTGATCAATAAATTTAGAATAATAATTGACCATTCCAGTGAAAGCTCTAACTTCTGTAATATTACGTGGCGTGGGAGCATTTATGATGCATGAAATACGCTCATTATTCTTTCTTAAACCATATTTGTCTATTGTAAATCCAAGATATGAGATTTCGTTTTTGAAAAATTCACACTTATGTTTGTTGAGCTTTAGTCCTGCTTCCTGAAGTTTCGATAATACCGACTTCAGTGAACTTAAATGAGATCTCATGTCTGGACCTGTGACTGTGATGTCATCTTGATATACTATTACAAATGGAATGCCTCGCAATAAGTTTTCAATCGTCTTTTGAAATATGGCAGCGGCAATTTTTATGCCAAATGGTAACCGTTTTACCTTTAAGGTGCCAATGTGTGTGCTCCATGTACACAATAGTTGCGATTGTTCATCAAGTATTAACTGATTGTACGCTTGAGACAGGTCAAGCTTTGTAAATAATTGTCCTCCTTCCAGTGATGTGAAAATCTCATCAATTCTTGGTAAGGGATATTTAAAATCTACTACAAACTTATTTATTGTTACTTTATAGTCAGCGCAAACTCTAATGTCACCATTAGTTTTCATGACTGGAACTAGTGGTGTACCCCACTCTGAGTTATCAACAAATTCAAGCATCCCTTGTCTAATTAATTCTCTAAGTTTCTCCTCGACCTTTGATTTCCATGCTAATGGTAGCGGTCTCGGTTTGCAAAAGATTGGCTTTGCTTCACTACAGAGTTTTAAAGATACCTTATTTCCGTTGAATGCCCCTAGGCAGTCTGTAAACACAGACGAATACTCTTGTTTAATCTGCTCGATTATTGTGATATGGCTATTAACCCCAGTAATACTGTTCACTTGACACAGCTCAAATCCGAATGTTCGTAAAAACGATCTACCTAACAACGGAGGATTATCAGTGTTGGTCACAACAACAGTAACAGATTTCGATAGGCCACGAAACGTGATTATGGCGTCAAACTCACCCAATACGCGTATACGATCTCCACTGTAGTTGACATATGATACATGGCATTTTCTTAATTTTTGCGCCTTTAATCGCACAAACAGTCTATTAGAAATGAGATTGCATGGTGCTCCGGTGTCGCATGTTGCATTAATCTCAAAACCTTGAATACCAACCAGCAGTGTGTAGAGTCCGTCCTGCGCAATACCTATATTGAAAATGTGCTCATTATATAATGTGTTTAGTTGTTGTTGACCTGATACATAATTTACATTATTATTTACTTTATTACTTTTTTTGCTTCTACACACCGAAGCCAAATGTCCTATCTTATGACAATTATGACATTCGCTGTCTCTATACTTGCATGACGCTGACACATGATTACGCCATCCACAATGACTGCAGGGCTTATTTATCCTCTTGCGTTGCCTCTCAGTTCCAGAATCCGGGTTGTGTCTATATCGACCTTGCTTAACCAAATTGACCATGTCCGTCTTTTCGTCCATCGAAGAGTTGATTTTCGCTGTGTTTCTGGTCTCCACCATCATTGCCTTGCGTAGCGCCTTCGTTAATGAAATTGTTTCATCTTCTTCACATAGCCTTTCAAATATGTGTGCTGACATGCCCACTATGAATTTGTCCAATACGCATGCATTTAGGTTAGGTCCGAACTTGCAGGTTACGGCGAGCTGCTTAACTCTAGCAAACCAATCAGCTACAGACTCATCGCAATTTTTATTTGCTTGATAGAATCGTCTGCGTTCATGAAAAACTATCACTGATGGTGTAAAGTGTGTTTGCAACATCTCACACAGCTCTGCATATGTACGCGATGAAGGCAACGTGGGATCACAGAGGTTATGTAACACTCTGTACGCTTCATCCCCTACTGATCTCAGTAGTATAGCTCGTTGCATCTTCTCTGTAGAGCAATCAATCTCGTGAAAGTGTATTTCTAGGCGCTCCTTCCATAAGTTCCAATCAACTTGACCTGGTACAAATTCTGAGACTCCCGCTGTCCGCATGTATGTGCCATGTGCTGCACTCGTCACATTTGACGCTGCTGCTTCGCCTTCCTCTTTTGGTGGCATATCTACGCCACTAGGTGCACTGTATACGTATTTATCTTTTGTTTCGTGTATTTACACGTTTTTGCAATAGGTATAACTTATTAAGTTTTTGCTTTTATTTTCTTTTGTCCTCGTCGCCAATATGTTGTGTCTTGATCTTCTTGGCACGCGGTACGAGAGTGACCCTCGCTTTTATTAATCTCGAAAAGATACCATCATCTTAAGTATACATTATATACTAACATTATATCGATAACAATGATCGATATCCAACAATAATTATTATTATTATTATTATTATTATTATTATTACTATTTTTATTATTATTATTATGGAGTTGAAAGTTCTGGGAGTTGGAAGTTCTGTCTGTATGGCAAAGGTTCTGATCGGCTTTATTTTAGTAAAGCCTAGCGTGATCCATTTAATGATCAACTTCAATCATCTCACTTCCTCCACGGGGCGACTCCGGAAACAGTTTCTTCGTCATCCGACAAGGATCTGGCTAAGGTGAGAAGGCGTCATGACAACCTGGCTATCGACACGGACTACGATATGGATACAATATGGAATACACGCCTTGGGCTGACGACTTCAGTATTCGGTTACCTTAGTACGCAAGAGTGATATCTTGCTGAAACGGCTTTCCGGCTAATGCTGTCAGTCGCCTCCGTCCCGCTAAAACTGTGGCTAGTCTTCATTTACGTTCTAAGCACGTCACCATTGAATTGGCGGTACCGGTCTTGTTGAGATTACTCCAAGTTAGCGTCCGATCCTGGCTCTGAACAGAAGCACCCATAAGGACTCCTGTCAACCCTCGCGTGGTCTCTCTGTTGGCGTTATTGCCATCACAGACAACCACGGGGATCAATGGACGACGGTTATTTCGTGTGAGGATAGCGGACTGGAGCGGGGACCCATACAGAATGAACAATCAACAACAACAAGAAACGGAGGGAGGAGAAATTTTTAGGAGGAGCGGCCTAATGTCCAGGTCCCCAATGCAAAATGGAGATACAACAGTGCCAAACCAACAGAGACCCACAGCAACTGAGAGTGAGCTGAGTGAACCAACACCCGACAAAGTGCCAACTAACGTAGAGTCGTCGTCTACTAGTCTGACAAAACCAAGTCTGCCCCAGCATAGGGCACACGCAAACAGCTCTCCACGGCAAGAGATGATTTACAAGATGCACGCTTTAGAGGAGGAAACTATAGGTCAGTGCAGGTCTGTACTTCGAAAGATGAAGCACGCAATGACAAAACAGAGAAATATAAGTATGGACGTCAAAGACGGTGTTTCAGAGTTGGGTGAGCTTTTTGACGTAATCGCGAGTTATAGGAAAAGTTGGGAACCCGCTGAAATAGGAAAAGCAGAAGAAACCAACAGAATAGCTATAGCAAGAGGAAATAACGATACTCCTGTTTCGTCTGTCCCAAAAAGAATAGCTTCCAGTCCAGCGGCGCCCGAATCAGCGAAATAAGTCAGAAGCAAGGAGCCAGACGAATTTCAAACAGTGGTGAACAAAAGAAACTGACAAAAATCTGAAAAAAAAACAAGGGAGACTAAAGGTCAGATAAAAAAGGGCAATGTAGGAAACAAAGTAAATCCTTTAAAAACAAGAATAAGGACGCGGCCGGACGTGGTTCTAGTAAGACCAGCAGAGGATAAAAGCTATGCGGATGTGATAAAAGAGCTAAGAACGGGAATGAAACCAGGAGAGGCGGAGATCCGATCAGTCAGAAAGACAAAATCCGGAGCTATGCTACTGGAAGTGGCCAAAGGAAGCGAAGCCAACAAATCCTAGAAGAGTCTTGAATTAAAATAGGATGGACCCGATGCCGAGTTAAGCGGTGTGTAAATACTCCGCGATGCTACAGATACTTCAGCACAGGACACCTGCAAATGCATTGCAAGGGTCCGGACCGCAAAGAGTTATGCATTAGATGCGGGGAGAAAGGCCACAAAATGACGAGCTGCACAAAGCCGCCTTGATGCGTTTTTGCGCACATAAAATCTTGACGAAGTAAATCATCTCCCAGGGACGAGTATCTGCGTTGCCAGTACTGGTAGGACAAAAACATGATAGTCCTCCAAGGAAACCTACACAGAAGTAAAACAGCAGATGACCTACTATCCCAAATTGTCCTTGAGCAGAAAGCAGACCTGTTGATAATAAGCGAGCAGTACAAGGCTAAGCAAACTGGCACATGGCTAGTAGACGAAACAAATACGACGGCAATATGGACTCCAGACAACTCTATGACGCCACAATCCTGAATAAAGGACGAGGAAGGGGCCACGTCTACATTCAATTCAAGGACTTTACTATAATTAGCTGATATTTGACACCAAGGGACAACATTCCAAGAAAAATAAGACGACATCGAGCATACAGCACTACAGCAAACGGGAAAACTAATTGTAGCCGGTGACTTAAACTCCTCTGCTCTGGAGTGGGGAATGCCTGCAACCAACTCCAGAGGTCAGAGGGTCCTAGACATGGCCGCAAGACTCGGTCTCGTTGTTGCAAACGTAGGATCGACAACTTCCTTTAGGCGATTGGGAAATACAGGCACGATCCCTGACGTAACTATGGTGTCAGAATCGTGGGCACATAAGATTACAGGATGGAAAGTTCTGGACATTTACAATGGAAGCGACCATGAGTACATTACCTACTCCATAAATTACACAAGGACGGCAAATGTCCCAGCCAGGCCCACACGCCGAAGGTGGAACGTAAACCGCCTTAATAAATTAAAATTTATTGATGAAATTGACAGGAGGGACAATGAAGTGCTTTATTTAGAAAGCGCCGACAACGTAGTCCACAGAACAATGAAGAAAATACGAAGAGCATGCGATGCAGCAATGCCAAAAACAGGAAATCCACGTAGACCAGGACAGGAAGTATACTGGTGGACGGACGAAATAAGAACTCTGAGAGAGACCTGCATAAGAAGAAGACGACTTCTTACTAGGGCTAGGCGGAGAGGAGACTTTATCACACAGGATGAGCAGTACAGAAAAGCGAAAAAAGAATTAAACACAGCTACCAAGAAGAGCAAGCGTGAAAAATGGAAATCTCTCTGTGACGACATAAACAATAACCCTTGGGGCCTGGGATACAAAATTGTCATGAATAAGCTTGGATCCAAAAGTGCGGTACCAAACCTGGAGGAAGATCAGATGGACGATATAGTCCGTGCTCTGTTTCCGTCTGACCAACATAGGCCAACCAGCACACCAGACCGAAGGAACGAAGAAAGCGTCGAGCCATTCTCCCATGAAGAACTCGTAAAGGCTGCAAGAAGTATAAAAAACAGGAAAGCTCCAGGTCCGGACAACATTCCTTCAGAAGTCCTTAAGATAATAGCTGAGTGCAGACCCCACATACTGCTAAAAATGTATAACGCATGCCTTCAAAACGGAATTTTTCCCGATCAGTGGAAAATTCAACGACTAGTCTTAATAAGCAAAGGAAAAGGCGATCCTACAAAACCATCCGCATATATACCTTTATGTATTCTAGACACAGCAGGGAAGCTATTGAAAAGCTAATCAAACCCCGATTAGTGGATGCCATAGAAAGAAATGGCGGTCTTTCCCCAAGACAGTATGGGTTTAGACGAGGGCGATCAACGATTGGGGCTGTAGCAGAGGTTGCACGCGCTGCCCTCAAAAGCAGACAGGGCAACCACTTCTCACGACCCATTGCGCTGCTGGCGACGTTGGACATTAAAAACGCCTTTAACAGTGTTAAATGGAACAACATACTTGACGCACTAAAGAGATGGTTTCGGGTACCTGCATATCTCTTGCAGCTGATAGGCAGTTACTTAAATAACCGAACACTAATATACACGTTCTCTGCCGGACAAAAGTGCATAGAGATTACGTCAGGCGCAGCGCAGGGCTCCATACTCGGCCCAGAGTTTTGGAACATAAGCTATGACGAAATCCTTCGCATAGAATTGCCAGAGGATACATTCCTGGTAGGATACGCTGACGACATTGTGGCGGTTATCACGGCTCGCAATGCAGAGTACGCGCAAAGAAAACTAACGCAGGTAATGATACGGGTCAAAGACTGGTTAGATTTACACGGCTTAAAACTAGCACTCGAAAAGACGGAGCTACTTATGGTAACCGGACGACAGATACCACTGGAGATAAATATGAGAGTCGGAGAAAGTATCATGAAAACGCTGAAAGTAATCAAGTACCTAGGAATAAGGCTTGACCCAAAGATGACTTTTAAAGCGCAGATACAATACGCAAAAGCGAGGGCAGTAGAGGCTACAAAATCACTCAGGAGACTTATGGCAAATGTTGGCGGCCCGTACCAATCTAAGCGTAAACTTCTTATGGAGATCAACAACGCCATCCTTTTATATGGATGCGAGATATTGGCAGATACGCTTAAAGTTAAATGCAGGATGAAACCCCTACAGGCGGTTCAGAGAAAAGCCGCGCTAAGAATAACAAGCGCATACCGAACTGTATCAGGCGTAGCATCGCTTGCTATTGCGGGTTTGATAGCAATCGACCTCCAAGCAAGGGAACGTAAAAAAATCTATGAGCTTAGACAAAAAAGGGAAGCCACTACACAAAACCTTAACACATGTAAGCAAGAGACGATCGTCTTATGGCAAGAAAGATGGACAAATGATCGATATGGAAGATGGACAGCAAGACTACTGCCATGTATTAAAGACTGGACTTGAAGAAAACATGGAGACTTAGATTACTACGTCACACAAATGCTGACGGGACAAGGCTACTTTAGTGCCTTCGTAAATTCAATAGGAAAGAGCACGGAAGCTAGCTGTGTATATGGAGATGCAGAAATCGACAATATGGAACATACAATCTTCCACTGCGAGCGTTTCAGAGATGAAAGGCGACAAGTCAAGCATACAACGGGCCCTCTCACACCGGAGAACATCGTAGCTAAGATGATAGATAGCGAGGATTCGTGGAGAAAAGTATCTATCTTCATTGGCGACATTTTGAGACGCAAAAAGAAAGACTTAGAGGAGAGGATGTAAAATAATCTGGACTCACAAAAAAGCACGAAAAAGACCTAGACGAGAGGTCGGAATTTGGTATCTGGACGCAGATAAGCGCTTATTGCGTAGAGGGTCCCACTTGGATCATCTTACAATAAGGGCTCATGCTCATTTAAGAAGAAGGCGCTTGGCGCACAAAGGCCCCACTTTGAAGTATTGCGAAAGCGTTTCCGAAGTGGAGACAGGCCCAACGGGGAGGGGTTGTTAGTGGGTATGCTAGAATCTGTAGAGAATCCCACACACCCTCACTAAGACGATAGCAGGCAGTGCATAAAGCATTTTCACCTCCCATCCCAAAAAAAATAAATTAAAAAAAAATAAAAAAATATTTATTATTATCATTATATTATTATTATTATTATTATTATTATATTATTATTATATTATTATTATTATTATTATTATTATTATTATTATTATTATATTATTATTATTATTATTATTATTATTATTATTATTATTATTATTATTATTATTATATTATTATTATTATTATTATTATTATTATTATTATTATGTCTGGACGCAGATAAGAGCTGAGTGCTTAGATGTCTCATCTAATAACTAAGGCTCATGCTTCTATAAGAAAACGGCGCTTGGCGCATAAAGGCCCCACTTCGAAGTATTGCGAAAGCGTTTCCGAAGTGGAGAAAGGCCTAACGGGGAGGGGTTGTTAGTGGGTATTCTACTATGTAGCGAGCCCCACACTCCCTAACTAAGACGTTAGTTGGAAGTGCGTAAATGCATTTTCCCCTCCCAACCCAAAAAAAAAAAAAAAAAAAAAAAAAAAAAACAAACAAAAGAATTATTATTATTATTTTTATTAATTAATTATGAAGGAACCCTGAAATAAAACCAAAAATGAGTGTTGAGCGAAGAGAAAAACTTACGGTGCAGGGTTTCGGATCCCCAGTACCGGTGGCCGTCAGGGGTGTTTGAGTGGGCCCCGGGGCGTCGAGATCTTGCGACCGCGAAGCATCGGAGGTGGACCACTTGGCCTGCGTTGCTACGAGAGATACAAGTGCGAAGGACGTGCCGACAGCGGAAGCGGGTAGAGACCTACTTGTCGACTTGGGCCTCATAGTTCCATTTACGACTAAGGATGATGTAATGCTTACTGCATCAAACGTTGAGACAGGAAAAGGAGAGGGACATCGACCCTTTCAGAGGAGCTCTAGGGTGCAGAGGACTCCACCTCGATTCCAGGTGGTTTCTGAAAAGGGCAGGGCAGAGGATATGGCCTATGGAGTCGCTGATTTGCTAGTACTCGATTCCACACCCAATCCTTTTCACATCCCAAGCTCTTCCCAGTCCAATCTCATCAGAGTACGCAGACAGCTACCACCGCGGGTAAGGATACCGCATCAAATAATGCGGAGACTGGGGAGCAAAAGCAAAATCTTTCTATAAGAGCACAGATTGTGCAGGTACGAGGCGAGGAGGAGCTTCTTATGGCAAGGTGCGTTGAAGTTATTGCCAAGATGAAGGCGACAACGCACCGGCAAAAGAACATCTCTAATGAAGTTAAGCATGGCCTTGCCACTTTGGAGGAGAACTTTTCAGCAATTAAGGCTTGCAGGTCAATTTGGAACGGCCTTGAGGAGAAAGAAAAGAGAATGACAAAAAATGAGAAGGAGAACTGAACGGATATGCCAGCCGAGAAACGGTCAGCTTCCAGCCCCGCGGAGCAGAATGTCAATAAACGCACAAAGACGGTGGACACCAATCCTGAACGTGTGGTCATCTCGAAGAGGACCAAACGGGTGCTAAAGCTGGCAGAAAAACAGGAGGCTGAGAAACTAGTGCTTTTGGCAATGAAAGATGTCCCTAGAAAGGAACAAGCTCCCGGGAGGAAAAAGAAGAAAAAAATAAAGCCAGGGCACAAAAGGAGGCGATCTTGATTCGACCCGAGGGAGGTCGGTCTTATGCCGATATCCTTAAGGAGATGAAATGTAAGGTGAACCCGGAAAGCTCAGGAGTCCAGGTAAGCACCATCCGGGAGACCCGAACTGGGGTGTGCTCCTAGAAATCTGGCTCCAAGAACAGTGTTGCCTTTCGCCACTCAATTGCGGTGGCACTAGAGGGAAAGGCAGCTGTATCCCGCTTGAAACCTAAGTGTACTATGGAGATACGGGATCTTGATTGCCTTACAAAGGTAGCCGACATCAAGGCAGCCCTTAAGCGGGATATGCCCCATGTTGGGGAAGCTAAGGTTGGATTCATTCCGAGAGCTTTGAGGGGGCTCAGGTTGGCGGTGGTTGAGATGGATCATTGCGATGCATCCTACTTCTTGGAGCGCGGTAAGATCCGCATTGGCTGGGTAAATTGACAATTGCGGGAAAGAACTTCTGTGACGCGCTGTTACAGATGTCTTGGATATGGACATGTGGCCAAGGGGTCTGATCGAAGCTCCTTGTTCTATAAATGTGGTGCAGCTGGGCATAGAGCCATAACGTGTGATGCGGCGGCACGCTGCTTCATATGTGCCGACAAGGGCCTGAGCGAAGAGGACATTGGACACAAACCAGGGCCTGGAAATTGTAGAACGTTCAAGGTGGCGCTCAGGAAGGCCAAGGAGAAAACGCAATGATCCGCGTCCTCCAGGCAAACACGAATAGGAGCCGAACCGCCAACGATTTGCTTTATCAGTTGGCAGTAGAGAAGGGGGCCAACCTGCTACTGCTGAGCGAGCAGCATCGGAATAGAGAGTCCACCTCCTGGTACTCCGATAACCTCGGCACTGCAGCTATCTGCGTGCTGGATCCCGGAAAGGTCCATGTTACTGGGCACGGTCGCAGGAATGGGTATGCCTGGGTGAGGTGTGGGACAGTGACATTCTTTAGTTGCTATCTCACTCCAAACCAGACGATCCAAAGCTACAGAGGCATAAGCATTGGAATGGGTTATGCTCTACCCTGACAGCCGGGGTAAACTTGTGCTGGAGATAATTGCGAGAGCGGGGCTTATAGTGTTGAACATGGGGGACGTGACGACCTTTCGGAGACCGGGATATGGGGAAACAATCCCTGATGTCTCGTTCGCTTCAGAGGGCCTTGGGCCGCTCGTTCAGGGTTGAAGGGTCATTGAGGACTACACCAGTAGTGACCACCAATACATAACATTTGATATAAGCAACGGTGGATCCCAGCGCAGGGAGATACGAATGCAATTCACCAGATGGAACCTCACGAGGATGGTGACCGAGTCTTTCCAGAGAAATCTTGAGAGGGGCGCTGCATTGATGGAGGAGGTTTACCGGAATGGTGGTGTATCAGCGGAGACATTGTCGACTTCGACCGTGAGTGTCATCAGGACGGCCTGTGAGGCTTCTATGTCCCGCAGTAGACCCCGTCACGAGAAAAGGCCTGTTTACTGGTGGAGTCCGGAGATTATGGACCTGCACAGGAGATGCCACAGGCTTCGTCGTACCACGCAACGTGCAAGGAATCGAGTTGAAGCAAATGAATGGTCTGCAGAACATAAGGCTGCGAAAAAGGAACTGCGACTAGCTATCAATGAGAGCAAAGCCCGTTGTTGGAGGGAGTTCGTGGAAGATGTAGATAGGGATCGCTGGGGAATGGGATACAAACTTGTGACCCAAAAGCTGCGTGCTCTGAAACCTGTTGAACCCAAAGAAGATGGAGAGCATAGTTGACGCGCTGTTGCCCCAGCTGTATTGGAGCCAAATGGAAGAAATCGCTCTGTTTACTCTGGAAGAACTGGAGCAAGCCGTCCTCACAATGAATGACAAAAAAGCACCTGGCCCGGATGGGATACCGAGTGAGATTTTGAAGTTAGTATACCACCAGATCCCAGGACTTCTAATGCACATGTATAATGCATTCTTAGTAGAGGAGGTATTTTTTACAGGCTGGAAAACCGCAAGGTTGGCACTGATCAACAAAGGAAAAGGCGATCCGGAATCCCCATCGTCCTACCGCCCGTTGTGAATGCTAGACACAGCAGGAAATGTGATGGAAAAGCTGATCAGGCTAAGGCTAACGACAGAAATCCGTAACGCCGGTGGACTCTCACCGAGGCAGTACGGGTTTAGAGCGGGTAGGCTCACGAGGGATGCGGTTCTTGAAGTAGTTGCAGCTGTCAAAAGAGCCGAGGTACTTCTAGTGACTCTTGACGTAAGGAATGCGTTTAACTCGGCTAGGTAGACAGTTATGATGGAGGCTCTGGAGCAAAGCTTCGGGGTGCCGGCGTACTTGCTCCGAATGATCGATTCCTACGCGGACTCCTCTATGAGACCAGAGAGGGAGTGCAGAGAAAGGTGGTCACATCGGGGGTGGCCCAGGGATCTATCCTAGGACCAGATCTTTGGAACGCCACCTACGATGGACTGCTGAGACTGGAAATGCCAGAGGAGTCATGCCTGGTTGGGTATGCTGACGACGTTGCTGCACTGGTGGCAGCGCGTGACCTGGATCGGGCCCAACTTAAGCTCAACCAAGTGATGAGAACTGTCGGTAGCTGGATGGCGGAACATGGGCTGTCACTTGCGTTGAACATGACGGAAGTGGTAGTCCTGACCACGAAAAGAATACCGACGATCGTCTCGGTGAAAGTTGGGGATGCTACGGTAATGTCGAAACCTGCTGTCAAATATCTTGGCATGCTTATAGACACCAAGCTGAGCTTCTTTCACCAGATCAAGCAGGCCGCTGACAAGGTGGCACGTGGCGTGACTGCACTCAGTAGGCTAATGGCCAATGTGGGGGGCCCGGCTTCCAGCAAGCGTCGCCTGCTGATGAGCGCAGTTCAGTCGGTCTTGCTGTACGGAGCAAAATATGGGCCAAATCTCTTGAAAAAGACATGTATCGGATGAGGCTCGCACAGGTTCAACGAAGGGGGGCATTGAGAGTGGCTTCGGCTTATCGCACGGTGTCAGAGCCACCAATACACCTCCTTGCTAAGGAACGGCGTGCTTTATTCTTGAGGAATCTGTGCAGGACGGAGAAATAGCGTCCCAAGACGAGAAAGCCCGTACACTCCGCGAGTGGCAGAGTCTTTGGCAGAGGGAAAGTCGGGGAAGATGGACGGCGCGTCTCATCTCAGACATGGAGCCGTGGATCAGAAGGAAGCATGGTGAGGTGGATTACCACCTAACACAGCTTCTCTCGGGACACGGCTTCTTTCGCCACTACCTTCACCGAATGGGAAAGTCAACATCACAAGATTGCTTGTACTGTCCCGGATGCAGAGACGACGCTGAACATACATTCTTTGTGTGTCACAAATGGGAATGGCAGCGCTTGATGATGGCTCAGCAAAAAGAGAGTGAAATCACACCGGATGGTATAGTGGCGGTAATGCTTCAGAGGGAGGGTAATTGGAGCCGAATGGCACAGTACGTACAGATGATTATAAGGGCAAAGAAGGCAGATCTGGATCGGACTTTGGGTGAGTTTGATCTTTTAATAAGTTCAATCTCGCCCTGAGCTCGGTCCGCAGCAGCCTTCTTGATCGATCGAGCTTGTAATAAGTTAAAAAAGAGTAGATGGCGTTTATGGCCACATGCAGGACCTAGCTCGAAGCAATGTGTTAAACGTTTCCGGGCTAGTGTCCGAGGTGAGTCGATTTGGTCGACGGTATTATTATTATTATTTTTATAATTATTATAATTATATTATATATATATTATAATTTTTATAATTATTATAATTATTATTATTATTGTTATTATTATTATTATTATTATTATTATTATTATTATTATTATTATTATTATATAAGTATTATTATTATTATTATTATTGTTATTATTATTATTATTATTATTATTATTTTTATAATTATTATAATTATTATTATTATTATTATTATTATTATTATTATTATTATTATTATTATATATTTTATTATTATTATTATTATTATTATTATTATTATTATTATTATTATTATTATTATTATTATTATTATTATTATTATTATTACTATTATTATTATTATTATTATGGAGTTGGAAGTTCTGGGAGTTGGAAGTTCTGTCTGTATGGCAAAGGTTCTGATCGGCTTTATTTTGGTAAAGCCCAGCGTGATCCATTTAATGATCAACTTCAATCATCTCACTTCCTCCACGGGGCGACTCCGGAAACAGTTTCTTCGTCATCCGACAAGGATCTGGCTAAGGTGAGAAGGCGTCATGACAACCTGGCTATCGACACGGACTACGATATGGATACATATGGAATACACGCCTTGGGCTGACGACTGCAGTATTCGGTTACCTTAGTACGCAAGAGTGATATCTTGCTGAAACGGCTTTCCGGCTAATGCTTTCAGTCGCCTCCGTCCCGCTAAAACTGTGGCTAGTCTCCATTTACGTTCTAAGCACGTCACCATTGAATTGGCGGTACCGGTCTTGTTTAGATTACTCCAAGTTAGCGTCCGATCCTGGCTCTGAACAGAAGCACCCATAAGGACTCCTGTCAACCCTCGCGTGGTCTCTCTGTTGGCGTTATTGCCATCACAGACAACCACGGGGATCAATGGACGACGGTTCTTTCGTGTGAGGATAGCGGACTGGAGCGGGGACCCATACAGAATGAACAATCAACAACACAAGAAACGGAGGGAGGAGAAATTTTTAGGAGGAGCGGCCTAATGTCCAGGTCCCCAATGCAAAATGGAGATACAACAGTGCCAAACCAACAGAGACCCACAGCAACTGAGAGTGAGCTGAGTGAACCAACACCCGACAAAGTGCCAACTAACGTAGAGTCGTCGTCTACTAGTCTGACAAAACCAAGTCTGCCCCAGCATAGGGCACACGCAAACAGCTCTCCACGGCAAGAGATGATTTACAAGATGCACGCTTTAGAGGAGGAAACTATAGGTCAGTGCAAGTCTGTACTTCGAAAGATGAAGCACGCAATGTCAAAACAGAGAAATATAAGTATGGACGTCAAAGACGGTGTTTCAGAGTTGGGTGAGCTTTTTGACGTAATCGCGAGTTATAGGAAAAGTTGGGAATCCGCTGAAATAGGAAAAGCAGAAGAAACCAACAGAATAGCTATAGCAAGAGGAAATAACGATACTCCTGTTTCGTCTATCCCAAAAAGAATAGCTTCCAGTCCAGCGGCGCCCGAATCAGCGAAAAAAGTCAGAAGCAAGGAGCCAAACGAATTTCAAACAGTGGTGAACAAAAGAAACAGATAAAAATCTGAAAAAAAAACAAGGGAGACTAAAGGTCAGATAAAAAAGGGCAATGTAGGAAACAAAGTAAATCCTTTAAAAACAAGAATAAGGACGCGGCCGGACGTGGTTCTAGTAAGACCAGCAGAGGGTAAAAGCTATGCGGATGTGCTAAAAGAGCTAAGAACGGAAATGAAACCAGGAGAGGCGGAGATCCGATCAGTCAGAAAGACAAACTCCGGAGCTATGCTACTGGAAGTGGCCATAGGAAGCGAAGCCAACACGCTGCGCGACTGCATCAGAGACACGCTAAAGGGAAACGCAGCAGTGAAGCTTATTAAGCCAAAAGCCAAAATTAAGATTCGCGATCTGGATAGTCTCGTAGACAAACAAGAGGTGCTAGCTGCTATCAAAAATATAGTTGGAAACCCCTGTGACATCCAAATCCACTTGACAAAGGTAAACAGCATGGAACAAAAGCAAACTTTGTCACGCTGAGCACAGAGGACGCAAATAAAATCCTAGAAGAGTCTAGAGTTAAAATAGGATGGACCCGATGCCGAGTTAAGTAGTGTGTAAATACTCCGCGATGCTACAGATACTTCAGCACAGGACACCTGCAAATGCATTGCAAGGGTCCGGACCGCAAAGAGTTATGCATTAGATGCGGGGAGAAAGGCCACAAAATGACGAGCTGCACAAAGCCGCCTTGATGCGTTTTTGCGCACATAAAAACCTTGACGAAGTAAATCATCTCCCAGGGACGAGTATCTGCGTTGCCAGTACTGGGAGGACAAAAACATGATAGTCATCCAAGGAAACCTACACAGAAGTAAAACAGCAGATGACCTACTATCCCAAATTGTCCTTGAGCAGAAAGCAGACCTGTGATAATAAGCGAGCAGTACAAGGCTAAGCAAACTGGCACATGGCTAGTAGACGAAACAAATACGATGGCAATATGGACTCCAGACAACTCTATGACGCCACAATCCTGAATAAAGGACGAGGAAGGGGCCACGTCTAACATTCATTCAAGGACTTTACTATAATATCGCCGCTGATATTTGACACCAAGGACAACCTTCCAAGAAAAATAAGACGACGCTCGAGGCATACAGGCGACTACAGCAAAACGGTAAAACCTAAGTTGTAGCCGGTGACTGTAAACTCCTCTGCTCTGGCCGTGGGGGAAGAGCCTGCCAACCAACTGCCAGAGGTCCAGAGGTCCTAAGCACATTGCCGCAAGCCTGCGGTCCTCGGTGTTGGCAAACGTAGGATCGACAACTGCCTTTAGGCGATTTGGGAAATACAGGCACGAATCTCCTGACGTAACTATGGTGTCAGAATCGTGGCACATAAGATAACAGGATGTAAGTTCTGGACATTACAATGGAAGCGACCATGAGTACATTACCTACTCCATAAATACACAAGGACGGCAAATGTCCCCCGCCAGGCCCACCCGCCGAGGTGGAACGTAAACCGCCTTAATAAATAAAATTATTGCTGCAATTGACAGAGGGACAATGAGAGCTTCTTTAGAAAGCGCCGCCAACGTCTTCCACAGACAAGAGAAATACGTGCGATGCAGCAATGCCAAAAAACAGAAATCCACGTACCAGACAGGAGTATACTGTTGGGACGGACGAATAGAACTCTGAGAGAGACCTGCTAAGAAGAAGACGACTCTTACTAGGTCTAGGCGGAGAGTAGACTTTATCCTCCACAAGGTAGCAGTACAGAAAAGCGAAAAAGAACATTTTACACGCTACCAAGAGAGCAGCGTGAAAAATGGAAATCTCTCTTTGAACGACATAACAACCCTTGGCTGGGCTACAAAATTGTCATGAATAAGCTTGGATCAAAAGTGCCTGTACCAAACCTGGAGGAGACTCAGATGGACGATATATCCGTGCTCTGTTTCCGTCTACCACCATAGGCCAACCAGCACACCAGACCGAGGAAACGAGAAAAGCGTCGAGCCAGTCCTCCCATGAGAACTCGGAAAGGCTGCAAGAAGATAAAAAACAGAAAGCCTCCATGTCCTGACAACATCCTGGTCATAAGTCCTTAAAATAATAGCTGAGTGTCAGACCTCACTACTGCTAAAAATGGATAACGGCATGCCGTCAAACGGAATTTTTTTCCGATCAGTGGAAAATTCACGACTATCTTAATAAGCAGGAAAAGGCGATCCTACAAAACCATCCGCATATAGACCTTTATTTATGCTAGACACAGCAGGGAAGCTATTGAAAAGCTAATCAAACCCCGATTAGTGGATGCCATAAGAAAGAAAATGGCGTCTTTCCTCCCCAAGACAGTATGGGTTTAGACGAGGGCGATCAACGATTGGGGCTGTAGCAGAGGTTGCCACACCTGCCCTCAAAATCAGACAGGTCAACCACTCTCACGACCATTGCGCTGCTTGGCGACGTTGGCACTTAAAACCGCCTGTAACAGTGTTTAAATGGAACAACATACTTGCCCATACAGAGAGGTTTCGGGTCCTGCTATCTTGCAGCTGATAGGCAGTTACTTAATACCGAACACATATATACACTTTCTCTGCCGGACCAAACGTGCATAGCTATTACGATCAGGCGCAGCGCAGGGCTCCATACTCGGCCCAAGTTTGGAACTAAGCTATGACGAAATCCTTCGCATAGATTGCAAGGATACATTCCTGGTAGGTCGCTGTACGACTTGATGGCGGTTCATCACACGGCCTCGCAATGCGATCACGCGCAAAGAAAACTAACGCAGTAATGATACGGGTCACAGACTGGTTAGATTTACACGGCTTAAACACTAGTCACTGGAAAGAACGGAGCACTTATGGTAACCGTACTAAGATAACCACTGGAGGATAAATATGAGAGTCGATAAAGTATCATAAACGCGAAGTAATCAAGTCACCTAGGAATCGGCTTGACCCAAAGATGCTTTTAAAGCGCGATACAAGACGCCACAAGCGAGGGCGTAGAGGCTATACAAATCACTCAGGAGATTATGGCAACTGTTTGGCGGCCCTACCAATCTAAGCGTAACTTCTTATGGAGATCACCAACTCCATCCTTTTTACTATGGCTGCGGATATTTGGCAGATACGCCTTAAAGGTAACATGCCAGGATGAAACCCCCTACAGGCGGGGTCAAGAGAAAAGCCGCGCTACGAATAACAAGCGCATAACCGAACTGTCGCAGGCGTAGCCTCGCTTGCTCTATTGCGGGTTTGATAGCAATCGACCTCCAAGCAAGGGAACGTAAAAAAAAATCTAATGAGCGTAGACAAAAAAGGGAAGCCCCTACACAAAACCTTAACACATGTAAGCAAGAGATCGATTTCGTCTTATGGCACGCAAGATGGACAAATGATCGATCTGGCAGATGGCCAGCAAGACTACTGCGCATGTATTAAACGACGGGCCTTGAAGAAAACATGGAGACTTTAGACTACTACGTCACACACCATGCTGACGGGACATGGCTACTTTGTGCCTTTCGTAAATTCAATAGGAAACAGCACGGAATCTAGCTGTGTATATGGAGCTGCCGCAAATCGCAATGTGGAACATACCATCTTGCCCACTGCGAAAGCGTTGCAGATGATGAAGGCGACAAGTCACGCATACCACCCGGGGGGGGGTGGGGGCCCTCTCAACCCCGGAGAACATCGTATAGCTAAAGATGTAGAGCTAGCGAGGATTCGTGGCGAAAAGTATCTATCTTCATTGGCGACATTTTGAGACGCAAAAGAAAGACTTAGAGGAGAGGATGTACAATACTCTGGACTCACAAAAAGCACGAAAAAGACCCTAGACGAGAGGTCGGAATTTGGTATCTGGACGCAGATAAGCGCTTATTGCGTAGAGGGTCCCACTTGGATCATCTTACAATAAGCGCTCATGCTCATTTAAGAAGAAGGCGCTTGGCGCACAAAGGCCCAGTTTGAAGTATTGCGAAAGCGTTTCCGAAGTGGAGACAGGCCCACCGGGGAGGGGTTGTTAGTGGGTATGCTACTCTTGTAGAGAATCCCACACACCCTCACTAAGACGATACAGGCAGTGCATAAAGCAGTTTCACCTCCCAGCCCAAAATAAAATAAATAAAAAGAAAATAAAAAAATATTTATTATTATTATCATTATTATTATTATTATAATTCTTTTTATTATTATTATTCTTATTATTCTTATTATTATTATTAGTATTATTATTATTTATTCTTATTATTATTATTATTATTATTATTAATTATATATTATTAGTATTATTATTATTATTATTATTATTTATTATTATTATTATAAATATTATTGTTATTATTCTTATTATTAATGATAAACCTGATTAAACTTAATGAGTTTCGGATCCCCGTACAGTGTCGATCAGTAGGTGCCCGCGGATCCCGAGGATCTTGCGACCGCGAAGCATCGAAGGTGGACCACTTGGCCTGCGTTGCTACGAGAGATACAAGGGCGAAGGACTGCCGACAGCGGAAGCGGGTAGAGACCTACGTGTCGCTTGGGCCTCATAGTTCCATTTACGACTAAGGATGATGTAATGCTTACTGCATCAACGTTGAGACAGGAAAAGGAGAGGGACATCGACCTTTCAGAGAGCGCTAGGGTGCAGAGGCTCCACCTCGATTCCAGGGTGGTTTCTGAAAGGGCAGGGCAGAGGCTATTGCCTATGGAGTCGCTGATTTGCTAGTAATCGATTCCACAACCCAATCCTTTTCACATCCCAAGCTCTTCCCAGTCCAATCTCATCAGAGTACGCAGACAGCGACCCACCGCGGGTAAGGATACCGCATCAATAATGCGGAACTGGGAGCAAAAGCAAATCTTTCTATAAGAGCACAGATTGTGCAGGTACGAAGCGAGGAGGAGCTTCTTATGGCAGGTGCGTTGAAGCTATTGCCGAGATGAAGGCGACAACGCACCGGCAAAAGAACATCTCTAATGAAGTTAAGCATGGCCTGCCACTTTGGAGGAGAACTTTTCAGCAATTAAGCTTGCAGGTCAACTTTGGAACGGCCTTGAGGAGAAGAAAGAGAGAATGACAAAAATGAGAAGGCGACCTGAACGGATATGCCAGCCGAGAAACGGTCAGCTTCCAGCCCCGCGGAGCAGAATGTCAATAACGCACAAAGACGGTGGACACCAATCCTGAACGTATGGTCATCTCGAAGAGGACCAAACGGGTGCTAAAGCTGGCAAAAAAAACAGAAGGCTGAGAAACTAGTGCTTTTGGCAAAGAAAGATGTCCCTAGAAAGGAACAAGCTCCCGGAGGAAAAAGAAGAAAAAATAAAGCCAGGGCACAAAAGAGGCGATCTTGATTCGACCCGAGGGAGGTCGGTCTTATGCCGATATCCTTAAGGAGATGAAATGTAAGGTGAACCCGGAAAGCTCAGGAGTCCAGGTAAGCACCATCCGGGAGACCCGAACTGGGGTGTGCTCCTAGAAATCTGGCTGCAAGAACAGTGGTTGCCTTTCGCCACTCATTGCGGTGGCACTAGAGGGAAAGGCAGCTGTATCCTGCTTGAAACCTAAGTGTACTATGGAGATACGGGATCTTGATTGCCTTACATAGGTAGCCGACATCAAGGCAGCCATTAAGCGGGATATGCCCATGTTGGGGGAGCTAAGGTTGGATTCATTCCGAGAGCTTTGAGGGGGCTCAGGTTGGCGGTGGTTTGAGATGGATCATTGCGATGCATCCTACTTCTTGGAGCGCGGTAAGATCCGCATTGGCTGGGTAAATTGACAATTGCGGGAAAGAACTTCTGTGACGCGCTGTTCAGATGTCTTGGATATGGACTGTGGCCAAGGGGTCTGATCGAAGCTCCTTGTTCTATAAATGTGGTGCAGCTGGGCATAGAGCCATAACGTGTGATGCGGTGGCACGCTGCTTCATATGTGCCGACAAGGGCCTGAGCGAAGAGCACATTGGACACAAACCAGGGTCTGGAAATGTAGAACGTTCACGAGTGGCGCTCAGGAAGGCCAAGGAGAAAACGCAATGATCCGCGTCCTTCAGGCAAACACGAATAGGAGCCGAACCGCCAACGATTTGCTTTATCAGTTGACAGTAGAGAAGGGGGCCGACCTGCTACTGCTGAGCGAGCAGCATCGGAATAGAGAGTCCACCTCCTGGTACTCCGATAACCTCGGCACTGCAGCTATCTGCGTGCTGGATCCCGGAAAGGTCCATGTTACTGGGCACGGTCGCGGGAATGGGTATGCCTGGGTGAGGTGTGGGACAGTGACTTCTTAGTTGCTATATCACTCCAAACCGACGATCCAAAGCTACAGAGGCATAGCATTGGAATGGGTTATGCTCTACCCTGACAGCCGGGGTAAACTTGTGCTGGAGATAATTGCGAGAGCGGGGCTATAGTGTTGAACATGGGGACGTGACGACCTTTCGGAGACCGGGATATGGGGAACAATCCCTGATGTCTCGTTCGCTTCAGAGGGCCTTGGGCCGCTCGTTCAGGGTTGAAGGTCATTGAGGACTACACCAGTAGTGACCACCAATACATAAACATTTGATAAAAGCAACGGTGGATCCCAGCGCAGGGAGTACGAATGCAATTCACCAATGGAACCTCACGAGGACCGAGTCTTTCCAGAGAAATCTTGAGAGGGGCGCTGCATTGATGGAGGAGGTTTACCGGAATGGTGGTGTATCAGCGGAGACATTGTCGACTTCGACCGTGAGTGTCATCAGGACGGCCTGTGAGGCTTCTATGTCCCGCAGTAGACCCCGCCACGAGAAAAGGCTGTTTACTGGTGGAGTCCGGAGATTATGGACCTGCACAGGAGATGCCACAGGCTTCGTCGTACCACGCAACGTGCAAGGAATCGAGTTGAAGCAAATGAATGGTCTGCAGAACATAAGGCTGCGAAAAAGGAACTGCGACTAGCTATCAATGAGAGCAAAGCCCGTGGTTGGAGGGAGTTTCGTGGAAGATGTAGATAGGATCGCTGGGGAATGGGATACAAACTTGTGACCCAAAAGCTGCGTGCTCTGAAACCTGTTGAACCCAAAGAAGATGGAGAGCATAGTTGACGCGCTGTTCCCCCAGCACCCGATAAGGCCCCAGCTGTATTGGAGCCAAATGGAAGAAATCGCTCTGTTTATTCTGGAAGAACTGGAGCAAGCCGTCCTCACAATGAATGACAAAAAAGCAACCTGGCCCGGATGGGATACCGAGTGAGATTTTGAAGTTAGTATACCACCAGATCCCAGGACTTCTAATGCACATGTATAATGCATTCTTAGTAGAGGAGGTATTTTTTACAGGCTGGAAAACCGCAAGGTTGGCACTGATCAACAAAGGAAAAGGCGATCCGGAATCCCCATCGTCCTACCGCCCGTTGTGAATGCTAGACACAGCAGAAAATGTGATGGAAAAGCTGATCAGGCTAAGGCTAACGACAGAAATCCGTAACGCCGGTGGACTCTCACCGAGGCAGTACGGGTTTAGAGCGGGTAGGTTCACGAGGGATGCGGTTCTTGAAGTAGTTGCAGATGTCAAAAGAGCCGAGGACCATAATAACTTCTCGCGTCGAGTGGTACTTCTAGTGACTCTTGACGTAAGGAATGCGTTTAACTCGGCTAGGTAGACAGTTATGATGGAGGCTCTGGAGCATAGCTTCGGGGTGCCGGCGTACTTGCTCCGAATGATCGATTCCTACGCGGACTCCTCTATGAGACCAGAGAGGGAGTGCAGAGAAAGGTGGTCACATCGGGGGTGGCCCAGGGATCTATCCTAGGACCAGATCTTTGGAACGCCACCTACGATGGACTGCTGAGACTGGAAATGCCAGAGGAGTCATGCCTGGTTGGGTATGCTGACGACGTTGCTGCACTGGTGGCAGCGCGTGACCTGGATCGGGCCCAACTTAGCTCAACCAAGTGATGAGACTGTCGGTAGCTGGATGGCGGAACATGGGCTGTCACTTGCGTTGAACTGACGGAAGTGGTAGTCCTGACCACGAAAAGAATACCGACGATCGTCTCGGTGAAATTGGGGATGCTACGGTAATGTCGAAACCCTGCTGTCAAATATCTTGGCATGCTTATAGACACCAAGCTGAGATTCTTTCACCAGATCAAGCAGGCCGCTGACAAGGCGGCACGTGGCGTGACTGCACTCAGTAGGCTAATGGCCAATGTGGGGGGCCCGGCTTCCAGCAAGCGTCGCCTGCTGATGAGCGCAGTTCAGTCGGTCTTTGCTGTACGGAGCAAAATATTGGCCAAATCTCTTGAAAAAGACATGTATCGGATGAGGCTCCGCACAGGTTCAACGAAGGGGGGCATTGAGAGTGCTTCGGCTTATCGCACGGTGTCAGAGCCACCAATACACCTCCTTGCTAGGAACGGCGTGCTTTATTCTTGAGGAAATCTGTGCAGGACGGAGAATAGCGTCCCAGACGAGAAAGCCCGTACACTCCGCGAGTGGCAGAGTCTTTGGCAGAGGGAAAGTCGGGGAAGATGGACGGCGCGTCTCATCTCAGACATGGAGCCGTGGATCAGAAGGAAGCATGGTGAGGTAGATTACCACCTAACACAGCTTCTCTCGGGACACGGCTACTTTCGCCACTACCTTCACCGAATGGGAAAGTCAACATCACAAGATTGCTTGTACTGTCCCGGATGCAGAGACGACGCTGAACATACATTCTTTGTGTGTCACAAATGGGAATGGCAGCGCTTGATGATGGCTCAGCAAAAAGAGAGTGAAATCACACCGGATGGTATAGTGGCGGTAATGCTTCAGAGGGAGGGTAATTGGAGCCGAATGGCACAGTACGTACAGATGATTATAAGGGCAAAGAAGGCAGATCTGGATCGGACTTTGGGTGAGTTTGATCTTTTAATAAGTTCAATCTCGCCCTGAGCTCGGTCCGCAGCAGCCTTCTTGATCGATCGAGCTTGTAATAAGTGAAAAAGAAGTAGATGGCGTTTATGGCCACATGCAGGACCTAGCTCGAAGCAATGTGTTAAACGTTTCCGGGCTAGCGTCCGAGGTGAGTCGATTTTGTCGACGGTATTATTATTATTATTTTTATAATTATTATAATTATTATTTTTATTATTATTATTATTATTATTATTATTATTATTATTATTATTATTATTATTATTATTATTATTATTATTATAATTAATATTTTTATTGTTATTATTATTATTATTATTATTATTATTATTATTATTATTATTATTATTATTATTATTATTATTATTATTATTATTATTATTATTATTATTATTATTATTATTATTATTATTATTATTATTATTATTATTATTATTGTTATTATTATTATTATTATTATTATTATTATTATTATTATTATTATTATTATTATTATTATTATTATTATTATTATTATTATTACTATTATTATTATTATTATGGAGTTGGAAGTTCTGGGAGTTGCAAGTTCTGTCTGTATGGCAAAGCGTCTGATCGGCTTTAACTTGGTAAAGCCCAGCGTGATCCATTTAATGATAAACTTCAAGCATCTCACCGCCTCCACGTGGCGACTCCGGAAACAGTTTCTTCGTCATCCGACAAGGATCTGGCTAAGGTGAGAAGGCGTCATGACAACCTGGCTATCGACACGGACTACGATATGGATACAATATGGAATACACGCCTTGGGCTGACGACTGCAGTATTCGGTTACCTTAGTACGCAAGAGTGATATCTTGCTGAAACGGCTTTCCGGCTAATGCTGTCAGTCGCCTCCGTCCCGCTAAAACTGTGGCTAGTCTCCATTTACGTTCTAAGCACGTCACCATTGAATTGGCGGTACCGGTCTTGTTGAGATTACTCCAAGTTAGCGTCCGATCCTGGCTCTGAACAGAAGCACCCATAAGGACCTCCTGTCAACCCTCGCGTGGTCTCTCTGTTGGCTTTATTGCCATCACAGACAACCACGGGGATCAATGGACGACGGTTCTTTCGTGTGAGGATAGCGGACTGGAGCGGGGACCCATACAGAATGAACAATCAACAACAACAAGAACGGAGGGAGGAGAAATTTTTAGGAGGAGCGGCCTAATGTCCAGGTCCCAATGCAAAATGGAGATACAACAGTGCCAAACCAACAGAGACCCACAGCAACTGAGAGTGAGCTGAGTGAACCAACACCCGACAAAGTGCCAACTAACGTAGAGTCGTCGTCTACTAGTCTGACAACACCGAGTCTGCCCCAGCATAGGGCACACGTAAACAGCTCTCCACGGCAAGAGATGATTTACAATATGCACGCTTTAGAGGAGGAAACTATAGGTCAGTGCAGGTCTGTACTTCGAAAGATGAAGCACGCAATGACAAAACAGAGAAATATAAGTATGGACGTAAAAGACGGTGTTTCAGAGTTGGGTGAGCTTTTTGACGTAATCGCGAGTTATAGGAAAAGTTGGGAATCCGCTGAAATAGGAAAAGCAGAAGAAACCAACAGAATAGCTATAGCAAGAGGAAATAACGATACTCCTGTTTCGTCTATCCCAAAAAGAATAGCTTCCAGTCCAGCGGCGCCCGAATCAGCGAAAAAAGTCAGAAGCAAGAGCCAGACGAATTTCAAACAGTGGTGAACAAAGAAACTGACAAAATCTGAAAAAAAACAAGGGAGACTAAAGGTCAGATAAAAAGGGCAATGTAGGAAACAAAGTAAATCCTTTAAAAACAAGAATAAGGACGCGGCCGGACGTGGTTCTAGTAAGACCAGCAGAGGGTAAAAGCTATGCGGATGTGATAAAAGAGCTAAGAACGGGAATGAAACCAGGAGAGGCGGAGATCCGATCAGTCAGAAAGACAAAATCCGGAGCTATGCTACTGGAAGTGGCCAAAGGAAGCGAAGCCAACAAATCCTAGAAGAGTCTTGAGTTAAAATAGGATGGACCCGATGCCGAGTTAAGCGGTGTGTATATACTCCGCGATGCTACAGATGCTTCAGCACAGGACACCTGCAAATGCATTGCAAGGGTCCGGACCGCAAAGAGTTATGCATTAGATGCGGGGAGAAAGGCCACAAAATGACGAGCTGCACAAAGCCGCCTAGATGCGTTCTTTGCGCACATAAAAACCTTGACGAAGTAAATCATCTCCCAGGGACGAGTATCTGCGTTGCCAGTACTGGTAGGACAAAAACATGATAGTCCTCCAAGGAAACCTACACAGAAGTAAAACAGCAGATGACCTACTATCCCAAATTGTCCTTGAGCAGAAAGCAGACCTGTTGATAATAAGCGAGCAGTACAAGGCTAAGCAAACTGGCACATGGCTAGTAGACGAAACAAAGACGACGGCAATATGGACTCCAGAAAACTCTACGACGCCACAATCCTGAATAAAGGACGAGGAAGGGGCCACGTCTACATTCAATTCAAGGACTTTACTATAATTAGCTGATATTTGACACCAAGGGACAACATTCCAAGAAAAATAGACGACATCGAGCATACAGCACTACAGCAACGGGAAAACTAATTGTAGCCGGTGACTTAAACTCCTCTGCTCTGGAGTGGGGAATGCCTGCAAACAACTCCAGAGGTCAGAGGATCCTAGACATGGCCGCAAGACTCGGTCTCGTTGTTGCAAACGTAGGATCGACAACTTCCTTTAGGCGATTGGGAAATACAGGCACGATCCCTGACGTAACTATGGTGTCAGAATCGTGGGCACATAAGATAACAGGATGGAAAGCTCTGGACATTTACAATGGAAGCGACCATGAGTACATTACCTACTCCATAAATTACACAAGGACGGCAAATGTCCCAGCCAGGCCCACACGCCGAAGGTGGAACGTAAACCGCCTTAAAAATTAAAATTTATTGATGAAATTGACAGGAGGGACAATGAAGAGCTTTATTTAGAAAGCGCCGACAACGTAGTCCACAGAACAATGAAGAAAATACGTGCGATGCAGCAATGCCAAAAACAGGAAATCCACGTATACCAGGACAGGAAGTATACTGGTGGACGGACGAAATAAGAACTCTGAGAGAGACCTGCATAAGAAGAAGACGACTTCTTACTAGGGCTAGGCGGAGAGGAGACTTTATAACACAGGATGAGCAGTACAGAAAAGCGAAAAAAGAATTTAACACAGCTATCAAGAAGAGCAAGCGTGAAAAATGGAAATCTCTCTGTGACGACATAAACAATAACCCTTGGGGCCTGGGATACAAAATTGTCATGAATAAGCTTGGATCCAAAAGTGCGGTACCAAACCTGGAGGAAGATCAGATGGACGATATAGTCCGTGCTCTGTTTCCGTCTGACCAACATAGGCCAACCAGCACACCAGACCGCAGGAACGAAGAAATCGTCGAGCCATTCTCTCAAGAAGAACTCGTAAAGGCTGCAAGAAGTATAAAAAACAGGAAAGCTCCAGGTCCGGACAACATTCCTTCAGAAGTCCATAAGATAATAGCTGAGTGCAGACCCCACATACTGCTAAAAATGTATAACGCATGACTTCAAAACGGAATTTTTCCCGATCAGTGGAAAATTCAACGACTAGTCTTAATAAGCAAAGGAAAAGGCGATCCTACAAAACCATCCGCATATTGACCTTTATGTATGCTAGACACAGCAGGGAAGCTATTGGAAAAGCTTATCAGACCCCGATTAGTGGATGCCATAGAAAGAAATGGCGGTCTTTCCCCAAGACAGTATGGGTTTAGACGAGGGCGATCAACGATTGGAGCTGTAGCAGAGGTTGCAAACGCTGCCCTCAAAAGCAGACAGGGCAACCACTTCTCACGACCCATTGCGCTGCTGGCGACGTTGGACATTAAAAACGCCTTTAACAGTGTTAAATGGAACAACATACTTGACGCACTAAAGAGATGGTTTCGGGTACCTGTACATCTCTTGCAGCTGATAGGCAGTTACTTAAATAACCGAACACTAATATACACGTTCTCTGCCGGACAAAAGTGCATAGAGATTACGTCAGGCGCAGCGCAGGGCTCCATACTCGGCCCAGAGTTTTGGAACATAAGCTATGACGAAATCCTTCGCATAGAATGGCCAGAGGATACATTCCTGGTAGGATACGCTGACGAACTCGCCCTGAGCTCGGTCTGCAGCAGCCTTCTTGATCGATCGAGCTTGTAATAAGTGAAAAAGAAGTAGATGGCGTTTATGGCCACATGCAGGACCTAGCTCGAAGCAATGTGTTAAACGTTTCCGGGCTAGTGTCCGAGGTGAGTCGATTTGGTCGACGGTATTATTATTATTATTATTATTATTATTATTATTATTTTTATAATTATTATAATTATTATTATTATTATTATTATTATTATTATTATTATTATTATTATTATTGTTATTATTATTATTATTATTATTATTGTTATTATTACTATTATTATTATTATTATTATAAGTATTATTATTATTATTATTATTATTATTATTATTATTATTATTATAAGTATTATTATTATTATTATTATTATTATTTTTATTATTATTATTATTATTATTATTATTATTATTATTATATTATGATTATTATTATTATTATTATTATTATTATTATTATTATTATTATTATTATTATTATTATTATTATTATGATTATTATTATTATTATTATTATTATTATTATTATTATTATTATTATATTATTATTATTATTATTATTATTATTATTATTATATTATTATTATTATTATTATTATTACTATTACTATTACTATTATTATTATTATTATGGAGTTGGAAGCTCTGGGAGTTGGAAGTTCTGTCTGTATGGCAAAGCGTCTGATCGGCTTTAACTTGGTAAAGCCCAGCGTGATCCATTTAATGATAACTTCAAGCATCTCACCGCCTCCACGTGGCGACTCCGGAAACAGTTTCTTCGTCATCCGATAAGGATCTGGCTAAGGTGAGAAGGCGTCATGACAACCTGGCTATCGACACGGACTACGATATGGATACAATATGGAATACACGCATTGGGCTGACGACTGCAGTATTCGGTTACCTTAGTACGCAAGAGTGATATCTTGCTGAAACGGCTTTCCGGCTAATGCTGTCAGTCGCCTCCGTCCCGCTAAAACTGTGGCTAGTCTCCATTTACGTTCTAAGCACGTCACCATTGAATTGGCGGTACCGGTCTTGTTGAGATTACTCCAAGTTAGCGTCCGATCCTGGCTCTGAACAGAAGCACCCATAAGGACTCCTGTCAACCCTCGCGTGGTCTCTCTGTTGGCTTTATTGCCATCACAGACAACCACGGGGATCAATGGACGACGGTTCTTTCGTGTGAGGATAGCGGACTGGAGCGGGGACCCATACAGAATGAACAATCAACAACAACAAGAAACGGAGGGAGGAGAAATTTTTAGGAGGAGCGGCCTAATGTCCAGGTCCCCAATGCAAAATGGAGATACAACAGTGCCAAACCAACAGAGACCCACAGCAACTGAGAGTGAGCTGAGTGAACCAACACCCGACAAAGTGCCAACTAACGTAGAGTCGTCGTCTACTAGTCTGACAACACCGAGTCTGCCCCAGCATAGGGCACACGTAAACAGCTCTAAACGGCAAGAGATGATTTACAAGATGCACGCTTTAGAGGAGGAAACTATAGGTCAGTGCAAGTCTGTACTTCGAAAGATGAAGCACGCAATGTCAAAACAGAGAAATATAAGTATGGACGTCAAAGACGGTGTTTCAGAGTTGGGTGAGCTTTTTGACGTAATCGCGAGTTATAGGAAAAGTTGGGAACCCGCTGAAATAGGAAAAGCAGAAGAAACCAACAGAATAGCTATAGCAAGAGGAAATAACGATACTCCTGTTTCGTCTATCCCAAAAAGAATAGCTTCCAGTCCAGCGGCGCCCGAATCAGCGAAAAAAGTCAGAAGCAAGGAGCCAAACGAATTTCAAACAGTGGTGAACAAAAGAAACAGACAAAAATCTGAAAAAAAAACAAGGGAGACTAAAGGTCAGATAAAAAAGGGCAATGTAGGAAACAAAGTAAATCCTTTAAAAACAAGAATAAGGACGCGGCCGGACGTGGTTCTAGTAAGACCAGCAGAGGGTAAAAGCTATGCGGATGTGCTAAAAGAGCTAAGAACGGAAATGAAACCAGGAGAGGCGGAGATCCGATCAGTCAGAAAGACAAACTCCGGAGCTATGCTACTGGAAGTGGCCATAGGAAGCGAAGCCAACACGCTGCGCGACTGCATCAGAGACACGCTAAAGGGAAACGCAGCAGTGAAGCTTATTAAGCCAAAAGCCAAAATTAAGATTCGCGATCTGGATAGTCTCGTAGACAAACAAGAGGTGCTAGCTGCTATCAAAAATATAGTTGGAAACCCCTGTGACATCCAAATCCACTTGACAAAGGTAAACAGCATGGAACAAAAGCAAACTTTTGTCACGCTGAGCACAGAGGACGCAAATAAAATCCTAGAAGAGTCTTGAGTTAAAATAGGATGGACCCGATGCCGAGTTAAGCGGTGTGTATATACTCCGCGATGCTACAGATGCTTCAGCACAGGACACCTGCAAATGCATTGCAAGGGTCCGGACCGCAAAGAGTTATGCATTAGATGCGGGAGAAAGGCCACAAAATGACGAGCTGCACAAAGCCGCCTAGATGCGTTCTTTGCGCACATAAAAACCTTGACGAAGTAAATCATCTCCCAGGGACGAGTATCTGCGCTGCCAGTACTGGTAGGACAAAAACATGATAGTCCTCCAAGGAAACCTACACAGAAGTAAAACAGCAGATGACCTACTATCCCAAATTGTCCTTGAGCAGAAAGCAGACCTGTTGATAATAAGCGAGCAGTACAAGGCTAAGCAAACTGGCACACGGCTAGTAGACGAAACAAAGACGACGGCAATATGGACTCCAGACAACTCTACGACGCCACAATCCTCAATAAAGGACGAGGAAGGGGCCACGTCTACATTCAATTCAAGGACTTTACTATAATTAGCTGATATTTGACACCAAGGGACAACATTCCAAGAAAAATAAGACGACATCGAGCATACAGCACTACAGCAAACGGGAAAACTAATTGTAGCCGGTGACTTAAACTCCTCTGCTCTGGAGTGGGGAATGCCTGCAACCAACTCCAGAGGTCAGAGGGTCCTAGACATGGCCGCAAGACTCGGTCTCGTTGTTGCAAACGTAGGATCGACAACTTCCTTTAGGCGATTGGGAAATACAGGCACGATCCCTGACGTAACTATGGTGTCAGAATCGTGGGCACATAAGATAACAGGATGGAAAGTTCTGGACATTTACAATGGAAGCGACCATGAGTACATTACCTACTCCATAAATTACACAAGGACGGCAAATGTCCCAGCCAGGCCCACACGCCGAAGGTGGAACGTAAACCGCCTTAATAAATTAAAATTTATTGATGAAATTGACAGGAGGGACAATGAAGAGCTTTATTTAGAAAGCGCCGACAACGTAGTCCACAGAACAATGAAGAAAATACGAAGAGCATGCGATGCAGCAATGCCAAAAACAGGAAATCCACGTAGACCAGGACAGGAAGTATACTGGTGGACGGACGAAATAAGAACTCTGAGAGAGACCTGCATAAGAAGAAGACGACTTCTTACTAGGGCTAGGCGGAGAGGAGACTTTATCACACAGGATGAGCAGTACAGAAAAGCGAAAAAAGAATTTAACACAGCTATCAAGAAGAGCAAGCGTGAAAAATGGAAATCTCTCTGTGACGACATAAACAATAACCCTTGGGGCCTGGGATACAAAATTGTCATGAATAAGCTTGGATCCAAAAGTGCGGTACCAAACCTGGAGGAAGATCAGATGGACGATATAGTCCGTGCTCTATTTCCGTCTGACCAACATAGGCCAACCAGCACACCAGACCGAAGGAACGAAGAAAGCGTCGAGCCATTCTCTCAAGAAGAACTCGTAAAGGCTGCAAGAAGTATAAAAAACAGGAAAGCTCCAGGTCCGGACAACATTCCTTCAGAAGTCCTTAAGATAATAGCTGAGTGCAGACCCCACATACTGCTAAAAATGTATAACGCATGCCTTCAAAACGGAATTTTTCCCGATCAGTGGAAAATTCAACGACTAGTCTTAATAAGCAAAGGAAAAGGCGATCCTACAAAACCATCCGCATATAGACCTTTATGTATGCTAGACACAGCAGGGAAGCTATTGGAAAAGCTAATCAAACCCCGATTAGTGGATGCCATAGAAAGAAATGGCGGTCTTTCCCCAAGACAGTATGGGTTTAGACGAGGGCGATCCACGATTGGGGCTGTAGCAGAGGTTGCAAACGCTGCCCTCAAAAGCAGACAGGGCAACCACTTCTCACGACCCATTGCGCTGCTGGCGACGTTGGACATTAAAAACGCCTTTAACAGTGTTAAATGGAACAACATACTTGACGCACTAAAGAGATGGTTTCGGGTACCTGTATATCTCCTGCAGCTGATAGGCAGTTACTTAATTAACCGAACACTAATATACACGTTCTCTGCCGGACAAAAGTGCATAGAGGTTACGTCAGGCGCAGCGCAGGGCTCCATACTCGGCCCAGAGTTTTGGAACATAAGCTATGACGAAATCCTTCGCATAGAATTGCCAGAGGATACATTCCTGGTAGGATACGCTGACGAAATTGTGGCGGTTATCACGGCTCGCAATGCAGAGTACGCGCAAAGAAAACTAACGCAGGTAATGATACGGGTCAAAGACTGGTTAGATTTACACGGCTTAAAACTAGCACTGGAAAAGACGGAGCTACTTATGGTAACCGGACGACAGATACCACTGGAGATAAATATGAGAGTCGAGAAAGTATCATGAAAACGCTGAAAGTAATCAAGTACCTAGGAATAAGGCTTGACCCAAAGATGACTTTTAAAGCGCAGATAGAGGCTACAAAATCACTCAGGAGACTTATGGCAAATGTTGGCGGCCCGTACCAATCTAAGCGTAAACTTCTTATGGAGATCAACAACGCCATCCTTTTATATGGATGCGAGATATGGGCAGATACGCTTAAAGTTAAATGCAGGATGAAACCCCTACAGGCGGTTCAGAGAAAAGCCGCGCTAAGAATAACAAGCGCATACCGAACTGTATCAGGCGTAGCATCGCTTGCTATTGCGGGTTTGATACCAATCGACCTCCAAGCAAGGGAACGTAAAAAAATCTATGAGCTTAGACAAAAAAGGGAAGCCACTACACAAAACCTTAACACATGTAAGCAAGAGACGATCGTCTTATGGCAAGAAAGATGGACAAATGATCGATATGGAAGATGGACAGCAAGACTACTGCCATGTATTAAAGACTGGACTTTAAGAAAACATGGAGACTTAGACTATTACGTCACACAAATGCTGACGGGACATGGCTACTTTAGTGCCTTCGTAAATTCAATAGGAAAGAGCACGGAATCTAGCTGTGTATATGGAGATGCAGAAATCGACAATGTGGAACATACAATCTTCCACTGCGAGCGTTTCAGAGATGAAAGGCGACAAGTCAAGCATACAACGGGCCCTCTCACACCGGAGAACATCGTAGCTAAGATGATAGATAGCGAGGATTCGTGGAGAAAAGTATCTATCTTCATTGGCGACATTTTGAGACGCAAAAAGAAAGACTTAGAGGAGAGGATGTAAAATAATCTGGACTCACAAAAAAGCACGAAAAAGGCCTAGACGAGAGGTCGGAATTTGGTATCTGGACGCAGATAAGCGCTTATTGCGTAGAGGGTCCCACTTGGATCATCTTACAATAAGGGCTCATGCCTATTTAAGAAGAAGGCGCTTGGAACTCAAAGGCCCCACTTTAAAGTATTGCGAAAGCGTTTCCGAAGTGGAGGCAGGCCCAACGGGGAGGGGTTGTTAGTGGGTATGCTACTCTGTAGAGAATCCCACACACCCTCACTAAGACGGTAGCAGGCAGTGCATAAAGCATTTTCCCCTCCCAGCCAAAAAAAAAGAAAATAAATAAAAAAGAAAAAAATTATTACTATTATCATTATCATTATCAATATCATCATTATTATTATTATTATTATTAATATTACTATTATTATTATTATTATTATTATTATTATTAATTATGATTATTATTATTATTATTATTATTATTATTATTATTATTATTATTATTATTTTTATTATTATTATTATTAGTATTACAATTATTATTATTATTATTATTATTATTATTATTATTATTATTATTATTATTATTATTATTATTATTATTATTAATATTATTATTATTATTATTATTATTATTATTATTATTATTATTATTATTATTATTATTATTATTATTATTATTATTATTATTATTATTATTATTATTACTATTATTATTGTTATTTTTATTATTATTATTTATTGGGTTCATGGTTTATTAGAGACTAAAAAGAATATGAGCTGCATCGAAGGCAGCCAAACTTAAACCCAAAAAAGAACAGAAGAATGTCCGTCATCTTTCAGTGAACGGACGTATGGATAACAAAAGAGAGAAAAGACATAACCGGTGTGTACATAACATATTTTAACACTCCTTCTCAACGCAATGTCTATCTCCAAAGAATTCAAAAGTACAGCTTAGTCTAAACATTATTTCAATCCTAACAAATAAGTAAATTTTTCATGTTTGACCTTACTCAAATTCTTCGTTAATACATCTGATATCATATTATTTGTGGGAATGTATTTTATATCTATTACATTATTTTTATACATTTCCCTTACAAAGTAATACTTGATTTCTATATGCTTGCTACGTGAATGATATCTGGAGTCTTTTGCAAGGTATTGTGCACTCTGATTGTCGCTGTAGATCATCAGTGCATCCATGGGTCCGAAGCCTATCTCTTTCATTAGCTTTCTCATGTAAACCGCTTCCTTGGTTGCTGTAGAAAGTGCTACATACTCCGCTTCCGTGCTACTAAGGGCAACCAGGTTTTGCTTCCTCGACTCCCAAGATACAGCTGCTCCAGCCATGAAGACTGCCCAGCCACTAAAGGATTTGCGATCCATACTATCGCCAGCCCAGTTGGCATCCACAAAGCAATGAGCAGGTTTACCAGTCTTTACATAGTGCAGTTGAATATGTGAGCAGCCACCTCATGCTCCTTGTGAGGATCTGCACTACTCTGTGCTAGCTTTGCAACAGAATGTATTATATCTGGCCGTGTAGTTAACGCCAAATACAATAACGAGCCAATTAGCGATTGGTAGCGCGTTTGGTCCACCTGTGGACACTCGCTGTCGTCACACTTGGTCTGGTAACCAACTTCTAACGGTGTCTCGTTAGCTTTGCAGTCCTGCATGCCATACTCGCTCAGCAGATTGTTGATGTATTGTTTATGGCCGATGGCAACGCTGCCAATCTTTCCAACTCTCTCGATTTCCATGCCCAGGAAATGTTGCAGTTGTCCGCCATCAACTACATCAAATTTATTTGATATGAGCTGCTTTATGTGATTTACGTCTTCTTCTCGAGTACATGCAAGTATAAAATCATCAACGTAAACAACAATAATATTTAAATACCCATTAATTTTGGCTGTGTAAATGCACGGTTCGTTTGGACAAGGTTCGAATCCGATTTCTAGAAGAGTGTTTTCTAGTTTTTGATTCCACTCACGGCCACTCTGCTTCAGGCCGTATAATGATCGTTGCAGTTTCAGCACGCCCTTAGGCTGATCTGCATCCACGAATCCTTCAGGTTGCCGCATGTAAACTACGTCATGTAGCTCACTATTGAGATACGCCGCTGATACATCCAGTTGATGTAAGTGCATCTCATGCTCGACAGCTAACCAGTCTGATCGATTAATAGCGCTCAAAAGAAGAAAAAGTCTCCTTGTAGTTGATCCCGTATTGTTGTCCACAGCCCTTAGCGACTAGTCGTGCCTTGAAACGCTCCAGGTTTCCATACTGATCACTCTTGGTGGTGAAAACCCATTTGCATCCGATTACCTTTTCACCAGCAGGAAGGTTAACCAAACGCCATGTTTTAATGCCTTGATCTGAATCCTGCTGATTAGATCCACGCTGTTTACTAACATTTTCAGGGGCAGACTCCAAAACCAAAATATCAGATAAGCCTTGATTCAGCTCTGAATCCGACGTAAATTGGCTCTCTATGAAAACAACATCTCTGCCAATCGTCACGCTGCGTTTGCCAGGATTATACAAAGGATAAGCTTTGGAAGTCTCAGAATAACCTACCAAAACATGTTCAACTCCTTTAGGTGCAAACTTTATTTTATGTGTCTTGTCGAACACTATGGCTTTAGTACCGAATACTTTTAAATGGGACACACTCGGCTGTTTCCCATACCATGCTTCATATGGAGTCTTGCCGCATAAAGAAGCAGTCTCAGACCTACTGCGTAAGTACGCTGCTGTGGTGATCGCCTCACCCCAAAATGACTCGCTGACTCCAGCATGCACCATCATGCTACGTGCCATTTCAACCAAGGTTCTGTTAGCCCGTTCAGCCACACCGTTTTGCTGTGGGTTGTGGGGAACCGTAAGCTGTCTTTTTATCCCGTGGCTTGATAAAAAACCTTCAAATGCATTACTCAGATATTCCCGACCATTATCGCTTATAATTGCCTTGATCTTTTTGCCATTCTAATTTTCGGCCATCACTTTAAAGTCTTTAAATTTCTCGAAAACTTTATCTTTGCTTTTCAACGTGTATACCGACACATACCGCGAGTTGTCGTCTATAAAAGTTGCGAAATTTTTTCACTTTGCTTTGAAACATGAACAAGTCATTATTTTTCTTTGCAATCATTATAGTGTCACCGTTACAGTTTTTAACATACGCTTTGTTCTTTTCAAATTGTACTTTGCATCCATTTTCGGATGCTTTAGGCACAGAAATAAAATTACACTGCATATCTTTTACGAATAATACATCATTTAATTTGATCGTTTGGTTTTGCCAGTACAACATAACAGTACCGCAACCCTCTGCCTCAATTTAATTGTCACCCGCCAGTTTTATTTTTTCTTTGTGCTCTCGAATATAAGTAAATAACGATTTGTCTGCACACAAATGAGCTGTTGCTCCACTGTCCACGCACCAGGAATTTTGTGCCCAATTGTCTTTATTTACCGTTGCACTAAACACCGCAAGCGACGATGGGTTTTTGTTGCCCTCTCGTGTCTTTTCACTTGTATTATCTTTCTTTTCTTTCGATTGACATTGTGCTGCGACGCACAGTGGGGCCTTTGCTCATTTAGCTTATCAAAAATCATATCTTCTAAACTAATGAAGCGATTTCAAAAATTTAAAAAGCAATTAATAGATGACTTTTCAAGCTTTAAAATGAATGTTCGCCAAGAGTGCTAGGTATCCGTGGTGCTTAAATATTCAAGGTCAAAGTCAAGAAATATTTCCAGCACATTTTACCTGTAAAATTCAAATTAAAAACGTTTGTTTTTAATCATAACTGAAAATTTTTTATAACTTCAATGACTATTTTGCATTCTTTGTTGTTTTTATTCGATTTTCTAACTTAAATACATAAAATTTAAATTCTTATTTTTGGGTGATTTTTTTAGGTTAATTTTTAATATTTGCTATCGATGGCTGATTTTCAACCAAATAATCATCAACATTAATGCTAGTAAGGTTAACATCTAATAAACTCAACATTTCGGAACTATAGTTGCTATCTTCCAAATCCTTTCGTGATCGCACATGTCTCAGCGATGCAAGAAGTGGATCCGATGAGGCTGCCAGCATGTTGAAAAGGTCTCCATTTTGTCGCACCCGAGAAATTTTGCACGTATTAGTGTATCTGAACCTCTTGTAGTCCTTGTTTTTACATTCCTGTGCTTCTTCGGACAGCTCTCCAATAGGTAAGCACTGATATTCTATTAAGTCCTTTCCATGAGCCAAAATCCTATGTACCGTGGGGGTTAGTTTTTTCTGAGGATACAATCCAGTCAAAAGTTGAGCTGTTTTTGATGCGTATTCGCCAAATTTTGCACCATCTATCATTTCTTTGCAGTTTATAACATTTTGGATAACAGCAAACCTTTTAATGATCTCATTATGAACACCTGTTATCAAAGTTGTTATTTGATCATTTTCAAAAAATCTCCTCGAAGTATTTCCATCATTCGTATTCCCGTATCCGTGCTTTGGACAGTCAACTTTTATTCCTAGCTTCCGAGAGAACTCAGCTTGTATAACTTCCTTTCTTCTCTGTATATCCTCACGAGGCGTATTATCCGTTTTTGTTTCTCCTGGCCGAGGAAGTGTGTACGCGAGCTTCAGAATAAATTCCATACACTTTATTCTGCAATGCAACGGAGAAATTCCATATTCGTAGCAGTTCTCCTCACCCGTTGAGTCGTCTAAACTGTGAAAGTCTTTTTGAGTTTTTTTACAAATGGGACACCTCAATGTTGAGGAGGTGTTTGTAATTTCATTTAAGACTTTTCCATCAATCGTTGTCAGGAAGAAATCAAACTTCACCGTGAATGTTTTTCCACTCTTGGTTTGAAAAACAGTAGGCTTCAGTTGGCTAATTTGATTTTGTATGTCGGTTACAGTTGATTTAATCAGTTCACACGACTCCTTCGCATATTTGAAGAAAATAGGGCAACAATAATGAATCGATGATGGTCGGCGATTTTTCCAATGTTCAGAAGTTTCACTCCTAAGGCGTAAGGGAACTACAGAAGCCATAAACATATTTTCATCAGAAATAGTTTCGTCATCTGTCTGTATAATTTGTTTGTATATGCTTTGTCCAGACGATCCATCACATCCCCACTTATTGAGTAGAGTCAGATTTTCAGGAAGAAGCTCGACCTCTCCATCAGGCAAACTTTCAACTATACGCCTAGCAGTGTGATCCATTTAATCCTGGAGTTTTACTTCTACAGATGTCTCTGTTATTATTGTATTAGGTGGCACTGCTTCTTTTTTGGCAAATACAATTTTTTTATATCCGGGAAGAACTTTGACGTTATGTTTTTTAAGGAGCTGCGTAAAATATCATATTTCTCCTTAGTCAGTCCCAAGTCCATAAATAGGGAAAACGCTTCTTCGTGAGTGTACTTAACTCCGACTGAGTTTGGAGGCGTGGGAATACTTTCCTTAATCCTATACAGCCGTAAAGGACTGGCGACCTGCACAGCTTTCGTAATTGTCGCTCTTGTCCTCTCTTGTTCCTTCATATACTTGGATGAAAGTGCTTCCGACAGATGTTCAGCTGTTAAGCTATCCGTAGCATCCTCAAGCTTACGTTTCCTTGTAACACATGAACACTCCTCCATACTTTTTTGCGGCCTTCCTCTTCCTCGGCTAGTCGATGGGTAAACTTCTTCCTGTTCTGAATATCCGAATGTTGTACATTCCTCCAACCAATTTTCATGCTTTTTTATGAAAGCCGACATGGTTCTATGGACCAAGTTCCATTTTCGCTTCAAGTTAGCGTGAATGAATTTAATTTGTGTCTGAAGCGCACAACTAGCGTTTTCGAGTACGCCAATCTCTTTAAGCAATGCCACTTGAAAATCGTTAATATTTTCAGAAGCACGAAAAAGTTCAAAAATCTTTGAATTTGTTAAATCCATTATTGCGCTCATTTATCTAAATTTCGTGACTTATATTGAAAAATACTATTCAATCTGAAAATTTCTTATTGTTCGCAGCAATAAACAACAAGTGTTTCCTCTTATGAAGTTATGAAATAACTGTTGCCATCAAGTGACATATTTTGCACTTTATACCATATTTTTGAGTTAGCTAGCAAGCAAAATTGGTATAACCCTTTTCCAATTAGCTAGGTAAAAAACAATATATACCTAAGGTATTGATTTACATTAAAAATAGGTAAACGGGGAAATACAGATATTAAAAAAAAAATAACCTGTAGTACCGCAACTTTCCATCAACTACAATTATATTTACCTGCCTCCTCAGACCTTTTCCATTCAGGTAATTAGAAAGGATAGGAAGGAAAAAAGGATTAGAAGGGATATATATACACAGGTAGTACTTATAATAAAACATTTAGAAATGTTGTCAATAAACAGCACACACGCTACAGCCAAATTTGTATGCGCTCTTCTTCTTCCTTATACCTGCCGCGTGTTTTTAACTCGAGGTATACCTAGTTTTTTGGCTCGCGTTTCCAAAATGCAGATTTTCGCAGATTGTGACTATATACATATGAAAGGTATATATTATAGCTTTCAAATGCATGTGGTCCCACCGTGACTCTGAGAGATACTTTTTTGTTATAGTCCACGAAAGTTCAAAAAATGCCAAAATTTAGTGTATTTTTTAAACGATTCTAATTTAATAAGTATTTCAGCTATATTTAAACTGTATACAGAAAAGCACTGAGATTGAACATACTTTTCAGATAAAGAAAAAATATCGAAGATCGGTTGTGTACGTCGCCCAATATTCAGTTCGAAAGTGGTAAATTTCTGTAAAAATTGTCATTTTTTCGTACTCACGTAAAATTTCTCAACTTTGAGGAGCTCTACCACCCATAATTATTAACCGATTTAAAAATTTTTTTGGATCTATAATCTTTGAAGTATTCTCTATCGAAAACATATTTCACTTTTGCCAAACGACGTGCCCACGACGCACAGTGGGGCCTTTTCTCGGATAGCTTATCAAAAATCATTTTTTTCATGAACGCGTTTGTTTATGGCTTCTGTAGTTCCCTTACGCCTTAGGAGTGAAACTTCTGAACATTGAAAAAATCGCCGACCATCATCGATTCATTATTGTCGCCCTATTTTCTTCAAATATGCGAAGGAGTCGTCTGAATTGATTAAATCAACTGTAACCGACATACAAAATCAAATTAGCCAACTGAAGCCTACTGTTTTTCAAACCAAGAGTGGAAAAACATTCACGGTGAAGTTTGATTTCTTCCTGACAACGATTGATGGAAAAGTCTTAAATGAAATTACAAACACCTCCTCAACATTGAGGTGTCCCATTTGTAAAAAAACTCAAAAAGACTTTCACAGTTTAGACGACTCAACGGGTGAGGAGAACTGCTACGAATATGGAATTTCTCCGTTGCATTGCAGAATAAAGTGTATGGAATTTATTCTGAAGCTCGCGTACACACTTCCTCGGCCAGGAGAAACAAAAACGGATAATACGCCTCGTGAGGATATACAGAGAAGAAAGGAAGTTATACAAGCTGAGTTCTCTCGGAAGCTAGGAATAAAAGTTGACTGTCCAAAGCACGGATACGGGAACACGAATGATGGAATACTTCGAGGAGATTTTTTGAAAATGATCAAATAACAACTTTGATAACAGGTGTTCATAATGAGATCATTAAAAGGTTTGCTGTTATCCTAAATGTTATAAACTGCAAAGAAATGATAGATGGTGCAAAATTTGGCGAATACGCATCAAAAACAGCTCAACTTTTGACTGGATTGTATCCTCAGAAAAAACTAACCCCCACGGTACATAGGATTTTGGCTCATGGAAAGGACTTAATAGAATATCAGTGCTTACCTATTGGAGAGCTGTCCGAAGAAGCACAGGAATGTAAAAACAAGGACTACAAGAGGTTCAGATACACTAATACGTGCAAAATTTCTCGGGTGCGACAAAATGGAGACCTTTTCAACATGCTGGCAGCCTCATCGGATCCACTTCTTGCATCGCTGAGACATGTGCGATCACGAAAGGATTTGGAAGATAGCAACTATAGTTCCGAAATGTTGAGTTTATTAGATGTTAACCTTACTAGCATTAATGTTGATGATTATTTGGTTGAAAATCAGCCATCGATAGCAAATATTAAAAATTAACCTAAAAAAATCACCCAAAAATAAGAATTTAAATTTTATGTATTTAAGTTAGAAAATCGAATAAAAACAACAAAAAATGCGCAAAAGTCATTGAAGTTATAAAAAATTTTCATTTATGATTAAAAACAAACGTTTTTAATTTGAATTTTACAGGTAAAATGTGCTGGAAATATTTCTTGACTTTGACCTTGAATATTTAAGCACCACGGATACCTAGAACTCTTGGCAAACATTCATTTTAAAGCTTGAAAAGTCATCTATTAATTGCTTTTTAAATTTTTGAAATCGCTTCATTAGTTTGGAAGATATGATTTTTGATAAGCTAAATGAGCAAAGGCCCCACTGTGCGACGGCCGCATTCTAAATTTTTCATGTCTCTTTTCGATCTGTCATTTTTACCTCTTTCTTGACGCGACGAATACATTTTTGCTCCGATTTGTCGATAGGTATTTCGTTTGTTTTGCGTCTTTCGCCTTCTTAGAGTAATTTTATTTTAAGAGCGTTCAACGACGGCAATGTGTCCCGCGTCTCTATGGCGACTAAAAAATTCTCGAACTCGTCACTTAAATTTGCTAGCAAAATTATGGCAAGCATTTCATCAGGCACAGCTTGTTGGATTTCACTAAGTTTTTCAACCAGATCAGAAAAACGATTTAAATGCTCCCGAACACTTTCCGTATTTACCATTTTAATGTACATTAACTGTTCAAACAACTGTATTCTGCGCGCCGGACCAGACGGTGTATGAATCTCGGTCAACCTTTTCCAGGCTTCACTTGCTGTTTTGCAGTGCTTTATATATGTAGTTTATTTGAGATGGTTTCACGCACAAAAAGAAACTCGCAAATGCTTTTTCGTCTTTGTTGTCAAAAATAGCCTTTTGTTCCACTGTATCATTTTCGTTCTTTGTCAATCGGCCGCATGCCACTGACCACAAATCAGAATGTATGAGCAGACTTTACATCTGCACTGACCAAACATTGTAGTTTTCAGTATCCAGTTTCTCTATAGCAAATTGGGAACTTATTTTGCACAACTTACTGAGTCTCACTCCATTTTAAAGAATTTAATTTAACTGGTGTCTTTTCGACTTACTCGCGAAGTTTTATTTGCTGCCTGGGCCCATAACCTATTGGGTTCATGGTTTATTAGAGACTAAAAAGAATATGAGCTGCATCCAAACTTAAACGCAAAGAAGAACAGAAGAATGTCCGTTATCTTTCAGTGAACGGACGTATGTTTAACAAAAGAGAGAATAGACCTAAGCGGTGTGTACATAACATATTTTAACATTATTATTATTATTAATATTATTATTATTATTATTATTATTATTATTATTATTATTATTATTATTAAAATTATTATTATTATTATTATTATTATTTTTATTATTATTATTATTATTATTATTATTACTATTATTATTATTATTACAATTATTATTATTATTATTATTATTATTATTTTTATTATTATTATTATTATTATTATTATTACTATTATTACTATTATTATTATATAATATATATACATACTTATTATATAAGAGCAGAAGAGTGGGGCATGCCCTCGACAAACTCAAGAGGCCGTAAGGTTGTCGATATGGCGGCAAGATTGGGACTTGTGGTCGCAAACGTCGGCTCAGCACCGACATTCAGACGGCCAGGAACCATTGGTACAATCCCGGATATAACGCTCGTCTCAGAAGGACTCGCAGGCCAAATCATAGACTGGAAGGTCTTAGATACCTACAATGGAAGCGATCATGAGTACATCTCGTTCGAACTCAAAGAAACGCGACCACCCGACGTCAATAAAACAACTGGGAGACGCAGATGGAATGTAAATCGGCTCAACAAGACGATCCTTATCCACGAAATAGACCGGCAAGCAAGGGTAGAACGCGAGGGAGACATCATCAACAAAACCATGACGATAATAAGAAAAGCCTGCGATGCCGCAATGCCTAGAACAGGCAACCCACACAGAGCAGGAAAAGAGGTCTATTGGTGGACGGATGAAATAAAAGCACTCAGGGAGACATGCATTAAGAATAGGCGCAAGCTTACCAGGGCAAGACGGAGAGCTTTTCACCAACGAGGAAGTGACGAGGGCAGCTTACAGCCTAAAGAATAAGAAAGCCCCAGGACCCGATAACATCCCTTCGGAAGTTCTGAAAGTTATTGCAGAAAGTCGGCCAAATGTACTGCTCGACATGTACAACGCGTGTATACTTAATGGGAACTTTCACGATACCTGGAAAGTACAGCGACTAGTACTGATAGGGAAAGGAAAAGGAGACCCTACGACGCCATCCGCATACCGCCCTCTTTGCATGCTAGACACAGCAGGGAAACTCTTAGAAAAGATGATTAAGCCCCGATTAGCAGTGGCAGTAGAACGTGCTGGAGGTCTCTCTCCCAGGCAGTACGGCTTTAGACCAGGCAGGTCTACAATAGGAGCTATCCAAGAGGTGGTGAATGAGGCGCTCAAGACAAAACGAGGAAACCACTACTCGAGACCCATAACCCTGTTAGCAACGCTGGATGTAAAAAACGCGTTCAACAGCGTCAGATGGACAGATATGTTGGCAGCACTTGAGAGACGATCGCACATACCGGAATACCTAAAGTGCATAATTGACAGCTACCTCAGCAACAGGAAATTAATATACAAGACCAGCTCAGGCGAAAAGTGTATAAATATAAACTCAGGAGCTGCACAAGGTTCCATTCTTGGGCCGGAACTCTGGATTATAAGCTATGATGAAATCCTCCGCATAGAAATGCCTGAAGACACTTTTCTAGTGGGGTACGCAGACGACATAGTAGCAGTGATCACGGCGCGGAACACAGAACACGCACAGAGGCTACTTACTCGGGTGATGGTACGAGTCAAGGACTGGCTGGACGCACACGGTTTGCAGCTAGCGACTGAAAAAACGGAGCTGATTGTAATAGCCGGTAGAAGAATCCCTCTAGAAGTGGATATGAGAGTCAACGACAGTCATATAAGGACACAAAAGGTGATCAAATATCTGGGCGTTAGACTAGATACCAAATTGACATTCGAGCCACATCTTCAGTACGTTAAAAAAAGAGCAGCCGAGGCAACGAGAAACCTCAGCAGGCTCATGGCAAATATCGGCGGACCAACTCAAGCAAGGAGAAAACTCTTGATGGAGATCAACAACTCCATTCTGCTATACGGAAGCGAAATCTGGGCAGAGACTTTGGAAACCAAAAGTAGGCTGAAGCCACTACTCGCTATTCAGAGAACGAGCGCACTGAGGATAAACAGTGCATACAGAACGGTGTCCGGCGCTGTCGCACTAGCCATCGCAGGCGTGATACCGATAGACCTCTTAGCTAAGGAACGAAAGACAATCTACGAGCTACGACAACTAGGACAATATTCTAGGCAAACCGCAGACACATGTAGACAGGCAACGTTAGCATTATGGCAAGAAAGATGGGCAGGCGAGAGCACAGGAAGATGGACAGCCAGGCTCATACCTAACCTTAAGGCATGGGTCGAACGTCAGAATGGGGACGTAGATTACTACATCACCCAAGTGCTTACAGGACATGGATATTTTAGTGCCTTTCTACACAAGATAGAGAAAAGCGCAGTAGCCAGCTGCGTGTATGGCGACGCCGAGATCGACAATGCTGAGCACACAATTTTTCACTGTGTGCGTTTCACATTAGAAAGAAGACGACTTATACAAGCGATCGGTCAAATAACACCGGACAACCTTGTGTCAAAGATGATCATCAGAGACGACAACTGGAAGAAAGTAGCGGCCTTCATCAGTCAAATCTTAAGAAGCAAGAAAAAAGACCTAGATGAGAGGTCGTAATAGGGTGTCTGGACGCAGATAAGAGCTTAGTGCTTAGATGTCTCATCTAATTCCGAAGTGGAGAAAGGCCTAACGGGGAGGGGTTGTTTAGTGGGTATTCTACTATGTAGCGAGCCCCACACTCCCTAACTAAGACGTTAGTTGGAAGTGCGTAAATGCATTTTCCCCCTCCCAACCCAAAAAAAAAAAATAAATAAAAAAAAAAATAAATTATTATTATTATTATTATTATTATTATTATTATTATTATTATTATTATTATTATTATTATTATTATTGGTATTATTATTATTATTATTATTAAAATTATTATTGATATTATTATTATTGATATTAATATTATTATTATTATGATTATTATTATTATTATTATTATTATTATTATTATTATTATTATTATTATTATTATTATTATTATTATTATTATTATTTTATTATTATTATTATTATTATTATCATAATTAATACTCTTAGTATTATTATTATTATTACTATTATTATTATTATTATTATTATAATTATTATTATTATTATTATTATTATTATTATTATTATTATTATTATTATTATTATTATTATTAGTATTATTATTATTATTATTATTCTTATTATTAAAATTATTATTGATATTATTATTATTGATATTAATGTTATTATTATTATGATTATTATTATTATTATTATTATTATTATTATTATTATTATTATTATTATTATTATTATTATTATTATTATTATTATTATTATTATTATTATTATTATTATTATTATTATTATTATTATTAAAATTATTATTGATATTATTATTATTGATATTAATATTATTATTATTATGATTATTATTATTATTATTATTATTATTATTATTATTATTATTATTATTATTATTATTATTATTATTATTATTATTATTATTATTTTTATTATTTTTTTTATTATTATTATTATTATTATTATCATAATTAATACTCTTAGTATTATTATTATTATTACTATTATTATTATTATTATTATTATTATTATTATTATGACTATTATTATTATTATTACTATTATTATTATTATTATTTTTATTATTATTATTATTATGGAGTCGGGAGTTCTGCCGGTATGGCAAAGCGGCTGCCTGGCTTTATCTGGAAAATGCCCAGCGTGGTCCATATTTGACAAACTCCAAGCATCTCACCGCCTGCACGTGGCGACTCCGGAAACAGCTCCTGTATCTTACTAGATAAAGAGGTGGCTAAGGTGAGAAGGCGCATCGTAGCTCAGCCATATCCGAGGCTCAGGCTGTCGGAGAAAATCCAGGTCGCGACTGCACCCGGATCGGGCGGCTCCGATTGTATGGCAACGTGTCTGTTAGCTTTAACATGGCAAAGTCCAGCACAATCCATACAAGCGATCTTCAAACAGCTCATCGCCTCCCCGTGGCGACCCCGGACACTGGTACTTCGGTCACCCGACAGAGTACCTGCTAAGATGAGAAGGCGTCCCAGCTGATGCCTGACGCAAGAAAGGCTCACCGTGGAAAAAATCCAGGATGCGGCTGCACCCGAAGTCGGGCGGCATCCTGGTTAGCGTCTGACCCATAGTGGGCGGCTACTTTCTACGTCTTTCTCTGAATCGGTAGACAAAAAAGAAGATCCGCCACCGATGACTAAGGCAATCCAACACCTGAGTACCCAGTTTGAAGCCCTGATGCAATGGCTGTTGGGCTAGTATTGCAGTCACCGCCGTCCTATTAAAATCTAGCGAGTCTTCAAGTACGTTCAAATCGAAACACTACTGAATTGGTGGTACATGTGCAGTTTCGAGAGCTCCTGCTTAGCGTCCGTCCTGGCTCTGATCAAAATCACTCATAAGGTCTTTTGTCAACCCTTGCGTGGACCTCACTGCTTGCAAAGGGACCCACGTGGACATTACGGACGACTGTACATGTGCGACGAGATAGCGGCTTTAAGTTTGGACCCATACAGCATGAACAATAATGAAAACAACAAAACAAACGAAGAAACAGAAAAGAGTGAAGAAAGAGGAGCATTCAACAGAAGCAGCATGATCGCAAGGTCGCCCATACAAACTGTAACGCGGGCATAACCTATGCCGCAGGGCACACCGCAAGCGTTACAAGCGCTTGGGAGCCATATTACACCCAGTGCAATGATAGTAGATGTGCAATCGCCTTCGCGTAGCCAAAGTGAGCTGCCAATTCACAGCTCACCTCGGCGGCGCTGATAAGCAAGATGAGAGCGCTAGAAGATGAGACACTGGCACAGTGCAGATCAGTTCTTAGAAAGATGAAACACGCCATGCTGAGGCAGCGAAACATAAGCATGGATGTCAAAGACGGCGGTTGGGAGCTAAGTGAGCTCTTTGACGTGATGCTAAATTACAGGAAAAGCTGGATTATTGCCGAAAAGGAGAGATTGGTGGAGGCAAACAATGCTTCCAACCAGGAAACGAAACTCCGGTGTCGGTACCTAAGAGAGCCGCTACTAGCCCAGCAGCACAAGACTCCAGCAGAAAAAAGAAAAATAAGAAGGATGACGACGGACTTCAAATTGTCTCACACAAAAAAGGAAAGCCGAAGAGCGACAGAAGAAAGTAGCACGCACTATCAAGCAATAGGGCAACTTCTCAAAGTGGAGTAAACCAAAGAAGAAGGACACGGCCCAAGCCTGACGCACTGCTAGTTAAACCTGCGGAAGGCAAAAGCTTCGTTGACGTACTCAAAGAGCTACGAAAAAATTTTTCAGCCTGTGTTAGATCACACGGGCGCATAGGTTAACCGTAGAATACGTCTGTTTGTGCAACAAAAATTATGAAAGTAAACATAGTATTTATATGATTTGAAATTTAAATATACAGGGGTGTGCCAGAAATCTCTAGAGATTTTGGCTCGAGCAGGTTTTCAAATCTCTAAAACAAAACCGTAGGTGTGCCAGAAGTTTGGGAGATTTCATTTTTCGGTAAAATTTTCGGAGAAAGTACGTAAACCGAAAATTGCCAAAAAGAGTTGCTACCTTTGAAAAATAAAAATTGCTTAAAATGTATTTGCTATTTTTGTCATTGTTTTCAAGGTTGGCCACAGGGCATTAGTGTTATATTTAATAATTGGTAAAATAAAAATATGTTAGGTCTTATCTTTTGTAATTCTTATACAAAATTAATATTTAATATTTTGCCCGCCAAGTAACTCATGTTGCTTGACAGCCCTGCCGTGATAGCTTGCTCTAACAGCTGTTCTTCGTATTTCGTGAATAGCAAATCCGTTTTGTTTACATTTTAAAAGTGCAAAAGTTAAAGTAAAATTAAATAGAAATGCCTCTTGGAAGTTTTCTTTTGCTTGACATGCTTAGAAAAGAAGAGTTGGCGAAAGAAAAGGTTGAGCGCCGGCTACTTAGAAGCGCATCGGATCCACTATCGACTTGTGACAGCACGTATGTTATTTTTTAGCCTACAATGGAATTGTTGCAAGTGTTTAATTGATTTTAACTTTACAGATTTCGATATAATTATCGTGTTGATAAGTCCAGTTTTATGATGATATTTCACCTAATTAAGGATGACATTCCATCATCGTCAATTTCGCCAATACTGCGACTGGCAATAGTGCTACGCTTTTTGGGTGTTGGTAGTTTTCAGGGAGTAATTGGGAAGCCCAAGGATTTGGCTGTTTCACGATCGATAGTTTGTAAAACATTATGGATTGTGCTTCCAATCCTTGAAAGAAGGCTTTGTCATCGTTTTATTAAACTCGATCAGACGGCGGCAAAAATTTCATCATCAAAATCTTTTTTTTTGAAAAGTTTAGCATACCTGGCGTGATTGGATGCATTGACGGCACCCATATACGAATTATGAAGCCAACAGATTTTGCACATCAGTTCATGAACCGAAAGGGATATTTTAGTATTAATGCAATGATTGTAAGTAATGCGATAAGTAGCTAGCGCGTCATGTCCTTTAGTCGTATTCTCTAAATAATATGTGTGAGTAGCAGTCTTGTTTAATTGTTTAATACTTATGCTTATTTTCTATTGCCTTTTGATAAAATGCTTGCTTATATAGATATGTGACTACGATCTGCATGTCCTTTATGTGGATGCCTTAATGCCTGGATCAACACATGACTCCTTTGCATGGAATATGAGTTCTGCAAGAGACTATTTTCAAAGAAAATATGCTAGTGGTTGTCAAAACAGTTGGCTACTGGCAGACTCTGGGTATCCTCTGGAGCCCTTCATGCTTACTCCGTATAGGAGTCCAGCTGCTGGCTCAGGGCAACATAATTTTAACATGCGGCATGCGTCAGCTCGAAATGTAGTCGAGCGAACAATTGGTGTTATAAAAAGTCGCTTTAGATCTCTTCAAGCCTGCCTGCAATATCACCCAGCTAAGGTCGCCAAAATTATAAATGTCTGTTGTGTCCTGCATAACTTATGTCGCGAAAGACGAGATAGGGAATTTGATTTTGAGGTTCCAATTGATGAGAACAATAACACAAGTGAAGATGATACAAATGATAGTATGCTGCAATTAAATGACATGGCAAGAGTTCGAAACTCGATTGCCAACAGCCTGCAAAGGAGCTAATAATAATTTTGTGTTAATTGTGATAAGAATTATTTTGTAATAAATATAAAAAAAGAAAACACATGATTATTTCTTATTTTTTCGATATATTTTCTAAAATTTTTATCATAAGTGCATTATGAGCTTTTTGTTCCTCCAATTGCTGCCTCGCAATCTCGCACATCTGCTGACCCATCTCTCTAATGGCATCCAAGCCTGCCTTTGATGTTGCGTGCGGGGCCTGCAGATCTTTCGAAATTTGTTGAAGACTCGCAGTCTCTTCGGCCACTAGCGCCAATGCCTGCGACGCATGGCTGCCGCTTGCCGCACCACCGGCGCCTGTTTTGGCTGGCGTCCTTACAGGCACACTTATTAACTCTTCATCCTCCTCATCCACAGCCAGAGCACTGCTATCCAGTCTCATCATCTTTGTGGGACTTACTGTAATATAATTTATTTATTTTAAAAAAAAATTTAATAAAAGTAATTTGTATACATTACCATATTCCTCGGCATCGATAGCTTCAGATATATCATCTATTGGAGTAAGCCCACACGACGCTACTCCAGCCACTCCATCCACCGCGTGCTCCAGCTGGAGTACAGCAGCAAGGGCGTGCTCTGTTGCGGATAACTCCTGCTGTTTAAAAGGCCCGCCGCCAGTTTCCCGCTGCTCTTTTTTGTTGTTGCACAACTTCTTTTTTATAGATTGTTTCCAATCTTTCCACACCTGAAACAAATTAGTTAATTAATAGTTTAATGTGAATGTGACAAGACTTACTCTTTTCCACTCGTCCACTGACTTGCACGGGGGTCCGTTGGCGTTGAGTTCGTTGGCGAACTCAATCCAAGCAGCCGACACGGCCACTCTATCTCCTCGGCTGAACCCCTGTGCAATGTCTGGATACTTCTCCATAAACTTGATGAATATTTCGTCCTGTTGTGGTGAACGGTGTTGTCCCCTATGGACCAAAAATAAAATAAATGCAATACAAAAAATTAAATGCAATTTTTATTCAACTTACATTTTAGCGGCACAATGAATTTCCATTAATTAAATTCTTCTTCTTACTGTAGGCATTCACACACCTAACAAACACTGCAAAAGCTGCCACCTTATAAAAAAAGGTTTGCTGCAATAACTTTGTTAAATTTACAACAAACTGTCCACTGCTCGACCATGCAATTTTGTTACCTAAAAGTACGATTTTTTTATGTTTATTTGTCACAAATAAGTGTCTTTTAAATTGACCTATTAAAGACTCCGAATAATAGTAATTGTTAAACGAACTAGGTGGCACCTCTCTTGTTAGGGACGGTTTTGCACGCTTACATGGAACGGCAAATAGTCTTAGAGATTTGTTAGAGATTTATTAATATCTAAAAACATGAATTAAAATATTCATAAAATGCAAATGTATTTGCAATATGCAATTAAGCTTAAAATTACCTTTCGAAAAAGTAACACTTGTTATGCAATAGACATTTAATATTGCTTAAACTAACCAAATCTCTGACCAAATTTGTGGAGATTTCAAAACCATCTCGAACTCTGCTCTGGCACACCTAAAACCAGCTCGAGGTTGGCTTTAGGTTGGAATTCGGTTGGTTTTGATGGCTGGCACACCCCTAATATTTAACATTTAAAAAAGCTGAAATGCATATTTATGCCTTACATAGCAAAAAGCGTTAATAAAAATTGTTCAATCTTTTATTAAAATTTTTTATTATTGTATATTGAATTCAAACAATTTTATTAAAAATAGTTCTTAAAACAAAATTATTTTTGTTTTATGATGAATATGTGATTTTTGATATGATTGGTTTGTGGAAAGAAAAGTAAGAAATGTAATTAATTAATGAAACATTTAAATTTCTTGCAAATACTAAATCAATATTAGTCTGCGCTAAGGTGGTTGCTGCATTTTTAATATATTTTAAGTTAAACTTTTCTTGCATAATTTCTGCGAATGAACTATCTGATGTCATTTCTAAATTGAAATCGCCAACGATGAGCATGTCCACCTCGGTGTCAACTATAAAATTCTTATCGATGAGTGAAATCAGATGAGAATATTTCATTAGGGCAGAAAAAAGCATTTGTTGTTTGCTATTTTTTGACACATTCGGATGAAAATAAACAGAACCAAGAAAAAATTTTATTTGATTATTAACTTTAATTTCTGATAGACATAAGTATAAACACATAACATTATAAAAGCGTACTGTTTGTACCTGTGGCATTTGTAGTAGCATCTGTAGTTGTTGTTGCAAATGTAGTTGTTGTTGTTGTTGCAACTGTAGTTGTTGTTGTTGAATTTACTGTCAGCTCTACATAAGATATTAATTCAATCGCTGAAATGGATATTATTTCTAGGTATATGTATAAAAAAGTAACATTATAAAAGCATATTATTTCTACCTGTGTCATTTGCAGTTGTTGCATCTGTAGTTGTTGTCGGCTCTATACTAGAAATTAATTCTACAATACAAACTTAATTATATAAAATCACGTGGTTTGTACCAATTGCGTTTAGGATTGCGGAGTCTTCTGTAGAATAATCTTCGAATCTTTAATTATAAAACACAACTTACCTGATCTTCTATTCCGTAAATTGTACATTCTGTTACGCTGCGCAAAATTATTTCTTTTCACAGCCGGCATTGTTTAAAATTTATTTTCGGAAGTAAGTTTACACATGAGCTGCAAAAATCAAAACTGCTACCGTGGAGACGAACTTTCTTATAGTCAACACTATCGATAGTTTATTTCCCGTTAGCTTATATGATAGCCACTGCTGCCCTCGATAGTGTCAGCGATAGTATTGTCTGATAGTTCCATCGATTGTTTACTGAGCTGAGACGCATAGTGCAAGTGAAACAAATCCATATGCACATGCTATCAGCTATCGCACTCGCTCACACTTATCGCTTACATCACTAATACTAATATACACAAGAAACACACATTTGAAAAAATCGAATTAGGACCAAACTTCTTAATGAAATTTCACCACTTAAAAGATTTTAATCATGACCGCATTTATATCAAACGAAAGGAAATCAAGTCTATTTTATGGTTTCACGCACAAAAAGAAATTCGCAAATGCTTTTTCGTCTTTGTTGTCAAAAATAGCCTTTTGTTCCACTGTATCATTTTCGTTCTTTGTCAATCGGCCGCATGCCACTGACCACAAATCAGAATGTATGAGCAGACTTTACATCTGCACTGACCAAACATTGTAGTTTTCAGTATCCAGTTTCTCTATAGCAAATTGGGAACTCATTTTGCACAACTTACTGAGTCTCACTCCTTTTTAAAGAATTTAATTTAACTGGTGTCTTTTCGACTTACTCGCGCAGTTTTATTTGCTGCCTGGGCCCATAACCTATTGGGTTCATGGTTTATTAGAGACTAAAAAGAATATGAGCTGCATCCAAACTTAAACGCAAAGAAGAACAGAAGAATGTCCGTTATCTTTCAGTGAACGGACGTATGTTTAACAAAAGAGAGAATAGACCTAAGCGGTGTGTACATAACATATTTTAACATTATTATTATTATTAATATTATTATTATTATTATTATTATTATTATTATTATTATTATTATTAAAATTATTATTATTATTATTATTATTATTATTATTATCATTATTATTATTATTATTATTATTATTATTATTATTATTATTATTATTATTATTATTAATATTATTATTATTATTATGGAGTTGGAAGTTCTGTCTGTATGGCAAAGCGTCTGATCGGCTTTAATTTGGTAAAGCCCAGCGTGATCCATTTAATGATAAACTTCAAGCATCTCACCGCCTCCACGTGGCGACTCCAGAAGCAGTTTTCTTCGTCATCCGACAGGGATCTGGCTAAGGTGAGAAGGCGTCATGACAACCTGACTATGGACACGGACTACGATATGGATACAATATGGAATACACGCTTTGGGCAGACGACTGCAGTATTCGGTTACCTTAGTACGCAAGAGTGATATCTTGCTGAAACGGCTTTCCGGCTAATGCTGCCAGTCGCCTCCGTCCCGCTAAAACTGTGGCTAGTCTCCATTTACGTTCTAAGCACGTCACCATTGAATTGGCGGTACCGGTCTTGTTGAGTTTACTCCAAGTTAGCGTCCGATCCTGGCTCTGAACAGAAGCACCCATAAGGACTCCTGTCAACCCTCGCTTGGTCTCTCTGTTGGCGTTATTGCCATCACAGACAACCACGGGGATCAATGGACGACGTTTCTTTCGTGTGAGGATAGCGGACTAGAGCGGGGACCCATTTAGAATGAATAACAATCTCCAACAACAACAAACGGAAGAGAGGCAAACATTTGGCAGAAGTACTCTAATGACGAGATCACCAACTCATCAAAGAACAAAGCAGCTGTTAGACGAAGAATCGGCACATGGTAGCCCTTATTGCAGAAATGGTAAGATTCAGCAGTCATCTATCTGCCGTGACACGCAGCAGACATTGGCAGCTCCGCAACCGGTACCTGAGGTAGAAAACACCCCAGAAACTGCAGCTACACCAGCAGCCCAGTCACGAGGCCGTTTGATGACGCCAACTCAGGTATTTATCGCAAAAATGCGGGCAAATAAGGAAGCAGCTGTAGCTGAGTGCAGACGAGTTCTGCGAAAAATCAAGGCGGCCACGATGAAACAGCGGAACATAAGCATGGATGTCAAGGATGGCATATCTGAGCTTGGGGAAATCCTTACTATCCTCGAGACCTGTAGGTCAGGCTGGCTCGAAGCTGAGACAGCTACGAGAGAAGCCAGGGAAACTGCCCATGTAGATGTAGCGGTGGGGACACCCACAACAAGCAAACGGCTAGTGGAAACGCTTCCTACAAGCAAGCGAGCAGCTACGAGTCCTGCCGAGGTGGTGATGCCTCAAAAAAGGGGCGGGATGAAGGTTCTGAGGAGTGGCAAACAATCACTAGCAAGAAAGCCAAGAAGACGCAAAAGCAGCAGACCAAAGCGTAACCTCCGAAAGAACGCGATGTTAAGGCGAGAACCGAAAAAAAAGAGAAGAGCGAGCGAGGCAGAATTAGCCGCACCTCAAACCGGAAATCAGACGCGGTATTAATAAAACCAGGAGAGGGACACAGCTACGCGGATGTCCTTAAAAATCTGCGAGAAAATTCCAAGTTTGACAAAGACGTCAAAATAAAGGGAGTCCGCAAAACGAAGACCGGTGCTCTCCTCCTCGAGTTGGAGAAAGGCGAGAAGCTAAAGCCGGAACTCTGTGCACAGCTACAGACAGTGCTCCAAAACACTGCTGATGTGGCTAGCGCCAGGCCCATGGCCACAATAGTCATAAGGGACCTCGATGCGCTGAGAGTGCAAGAAGATGTGCTTAAGGCTGTCAAAGACGTAATTCCCGAGGTACCGAGCGTTATCAAGGTGAAAGTGTCCGTTCCAAATAACCGGGAACAGACACAACCCTTCATCACGCTTCCAGAAGACAATGCCGAAAAGCTCCTTGCAATAGACAAACTTAAGATTGGTTGGCTGAAAGTCAAAATGAAGCGATGGGACAACATTAAGAGGTGCTACAAATGCCTGGGTATTGGTCACATGCAGTATGACTGCAAGGGACACAACCGGAAAGGAGATGGCATGTGTTTCCGGTGCGGCGAAACCGGTCAAAAAATGGCACAGTGCCAAAAGACTCCCAAATGCTGGGCGTGCATCGACGCAAAGCTGACCCCCATAGATCACATGACGGGTTCCGGCAGATGCCCAGCGCGCAAGCAGCAGAATGCAAAAAATAGCAAATGAGAGTCCTCCAGGCAAATATGCACCGGAGTAGAACTGCGGACAACCTTCTAGAACAGCTACTGCTGGAGAAGGGGATAGGCGCAGTTGTCATCAGCGAGCAATACTCTCATGTCAGGAATAGAGACTGGTTTCAGGACGACACTGGGACCGCAGCTTTATGGATTTTATCCGGCGAAATGGCCCCAATAATCAGCAGCGGCAGAGGAAGAGGCTTTGTTTGGGTTAAGAGCAGAAACTACTCACTAATGAGTAGTTACTTAACACCGAGCGACACAATCGCGGAATTCGAGACCAAACTCGATGGCATCGAAGACTCAGCGAGAGAAATTGGGGGACCCCTGATCATTGCGGGAGACTTCAACTTCAAGGCTCTGGAATGTGGATCGAGCACTACGGATTCGAGAGGCCGGCGGATACTTGATATGGCTTCCAGATTGGGACTAACAGTCGCAAACTCAGAGACTAGCACGTTTCGAAGAGCTAGTTGCACAGCCACTTCACCAGATATAACTCTTGTGTCTGACAGTCTTGGAAGAGCGCTCAGGAGCTTGAGAGTACTCGAGGACTATACTGGCAGCGACCACCAGTACATCGAGTTGAGATCAAATTGACAAGGCACCCGGACCCGACCAAGACCCTTAGAGGGACGCGAAAGTGGAAGAGTGAGCACCTTAACATTCCAGTGTTACTGGCAGCCCTTGATAGCAGCCCAGCCCAACAGACCACAGCACAAGACTCACAGACTCTTGTCCAGCGGACTATGCAAATCATTGCTCAGGCTTGTGATGCAGCTATGCCGAGGATCAGACAAGCAAACCAAATAAAGGCATCATACTGGTGGACAGAGGAGATAGCCGAGCTAAGAAGCACTTGTCTCCGTTGTAGGCGAAAGCTCACCAGAGCTCGAAGAAGAAACCCTGCGGAAGCAGAAGCAGTCGCCTACAAAATAGCCAGGCAGGCTTTAAAGGCAGTCATAAGCAGCAGCAAAAAGGCCAAGTGGGAGGAACTCAGAAACGACATTAATGGTGATTTCTTTTGTAGAAAAAAATGTTACCCGTTTTCAGGCAGCATGTTTTAAATTTTGCATTTACCCTGTTAAAGTGTTGCCGTTTTGCCCGAAAAAGGGCAACACTTTTACTACCACAAACAATCAAAAAAAAGGCAACACTTAATCAATCAGCTGACTGAATTAAATGATCAGCTGAATTTGTGAATTCATTCATAAATCATTCATTAATTTCATATTTATTGTGGAAATATGATCAAAATACTTTTTCGTGCTTTAATATGGTCACTTTACTATGTCAAACACTATTAAAATGCAACCCTGATCAAACAACACTCTCGTTTATTTCAGGGTGAGAAATGTTGCATTTATGTTGCATTCATAGGGCAACACTGTAAGAAAAGAACACAAACATATGGGGCAAGGGTAGCCCTAATTCACAAAAGAACACAAAAAAAAGTGCAACCTCAAAAAATGTAACATAATGCTACATTTTTTGTCAGAAAAGAAATCGCCATAATAGTAACCCTTGGGGCATGGGCTATAAAATTGTCATGTAGAAGTTGGGAGCAAACCCATCGCCCCCACTTCTAGACTCCAGCAAAATGGCAGACATAGTTGATACGCTATTCCCGACACATGAGCCACTGCCAATACGGTGTGAAGAATTGTCAGATGAAGCGATACCATTGTTCACTCTTGAAGAGCTTGCATCCGCTGCAAGTGCGTTGAAGAACAATAAAGCGCCGGGACCGGATGGGATCCCGTCTGAGGTGCTGAAAGTAATCGCAGCGAATCGCCCACAAGTGCTGCTAGGCATGTATAACGCCTGTCTAGCAGAAGGAAACTTCCCCGCAGTCTGGAAGCAGCAGAAGTTGACACTTATAAGTAAAGGCAAAGGGAAGCCAGAGCGCGCCGAAGCGTACCGACCACTATGTATGCTAGACACATCCGGAAAGCTACTGGAGAGGCTGATTAAGCCCCAACTTGCTGCTGCGGTCGAAAACACTGGTGGGCTGTCTACAAGACAGCATGGTTTCAGAAGCAGCTACTCCACAATAGGAGCAATCCAAGACGTAATCCACACCGTCAAGGCAGCACAGAGTGGCAACCATCACTCCCGAAGAATAGGACTCCTGGCGACGCTAGAAGTCCGTAATGCTTTCAACAGCATAAAATGGAGTGACATAATCAAAAAGTTGGAGACCAGGTTCCGAACGCCACAGTACCTAATGGGAATGGTTAGGAGTTACCTGAAGGATCGTGTCCTCACATACGACACTAGAGACGGCAGCAGAACACGATTGATTACGTGCGGCGCAGCGCAAGGGTCAATCCTCGGACCTGACCTATGGAACGACACGTACGACGGTATCCTATGCATGGAAACGCCAGATGACACTCACTTGGTGGCATTTGCTGATGATGCCGCTGCAGTAATTGTCGCGAGAACTCCCGCTGAAGCTCAGCGCAAGCTGAACGTTGTGATGCTCCAGGTTCAAGCATGGCTAGGCGAACATGGCCTTAAACTAGCCGCGGAGAAAACGGAGTTGCCTTTCCTTACAAGAAGCCACATGCGGCTAGAAATCCCAATGCAGGTCTGTGGCCACGCCACAAGCACTCAGAAGAGTGCAAAGTACCTGGGGCTGCAGCTAGACTTCAGGCTTAACTTCTGGGCACAAATTAAATACGCAGCTGAGAAAGCCAGCAGGGCCACAGCATCGCTAGGCAGACTGATGGCAAACATCGGAGGCCCCACGCAGAGCAAGCGGCAACTGCTCCTGAGCATCACCAACAACATTCTACTCTATGGATGCGAAGTGTGGGCAGAAGCCTTAAGAGCGGATTGCCGACTTAGGGTGTACGTGGCGGTGCAGCGCACCGCGACACTCAGGATAGCTTCTGCGTACCGGAAAGTGTCTGAGGCTGCAGTATTAGTTATTAGCAGCTGTATACCTATCGATCTGCTTGCCATCGAGCGTAAGAAACGCTGGGTAGCAAAAGGAGAAGGAACGCTTATCCCCTTCCAAGGGGCTAGAAGGCAGTCAATGCAGCAATGGCAAGAACGCTGGAGTGCACATACCAGAGGCAGATGGACTGCAAGACTTATACCCAACTTAACAAATTGGATAACGAGAAAACATGGAGAGGTTAACTACTACCTTACGCAGCTGCTGTCCGGGCATGGGTATTGCCGCAAATACCTATTCCGCATGGGTAAAACAGAAGGCAGCTGCTGTATCTATGGTGATGTGGCTGTAGACGACGTCGAACACACATTTTTCCACTGCCAAAAATGGAATGAGAATAGATGCGCACTCGAAACCACGATAGGACACATTGACCCCGGAAACATAGTGGCCAAAATGATTTTGAAACAGGAGTCGTGGGATGCTGTAATGAGCTTTGCTGGATTTATATTACAGGAGAAGAAACGCGATCTGGATGCGTTTATAATAGTCGAGCGACGCATCGCGCAGACTAATGCACAGTAGCACGATGCGGTGCTTTGGCAAAGCGGGATCCGGACGCGGATCAATTTGAAGAAGTCTTAATGACCTAGTGCCCCCTGCTTTGAAGTAGAACCACAGGAGTACCAGAGCAGGAAAGGGCACCGAGGGGGAATGGTTTTAGCCCACGTGACACTCACACCTATGACGATAAGTAGTGGTTAGTGCAATAGGCATTTCCAACCCCTTCTCGACCGCCAAAAAAAAAATATATATATATATAAAAAAAAATTATTATTTTTATAATTATTATTATTATAATTATTATTATTACTATTATTATTATTCTTCTTATTATTATTATTATTATTATTATTATTATTATTATTATTATTATTATTATAATTATTAATATTATTATTATTATTATTATTATTAATATTATTATTTTATTATTATTATTATTATTATTATTATTATTATTATTATTATTATTATTATTATTATGGGGACGTAGATTACTACATCACCCAAGTGCTTACAGGACATGGATATTTTAGTGCCTTTCTACACAAGATAGAGAAAAGCGCAGTAGCCAGCTGCGTGTATGGCGACGCCGAGATCGACAATGCTGAGCACACAATTTTTCACTGTGTGCGTTTCACATTAGAAAGAAGACGACTTATACAAGCGATCGGTCAAATAACACCGGACAACCTTGTGTCAAAGATGATCATCAGAGACGACAACTGGAAGAAAGTAGCGGCCTTCATCAGTCAAATCTTAAGAAGCAAGAAAAAAGACCTAGATGAGAGGTCGTAATAGGGTGTCTGGACGCAGATAAGAGCTTAGTGCTTAGATGTCTCATCTAATAACTATAGCTCATGCTTCTATAAGAAAACGGCGCTTGGCGCATAAAGGCCCCACTTCGAAGTATTGCGAAAGCGTTTCCGAAGTGGAGAAAGGCCTAACGGGGAGGGGTTGCTTAGTGGGTATTCTACTATGTAGCGAGCCCCACACTCCCTAACTAAGACGTTAGTTGGAAGTGCGTAAATGCATTTCCCCTGCCAACCCAAAAATAAAAAATAAAAAATAAAAAAAATAAAAAAATTATTATTATTATTATTATTATTATTATTATTATTATTATTAATATAATTGTTATATTATTATTATTATTATTATAATTATTATTATTATTATTATTATTAATATTATTATTATTATTATTATTACTTTTATTCCCCCATTCCGGACTACCACCTTGTCGTAGTGGGGGGGCCCGAACCAAAGCACGCCAAGCCAGGCGTGTTGTTGTGTCGCTAAGAGCAGTCTTAAGGGAAGGAACCCTAAAATAAAACCAACGATGAGTGTCGATATAGGAGGAAAAGATACGGTACAGGGGGTCGGATCCCCAGTACCGGCGGCCGACAGGGGTGTTCGAGCGGGCCCCGGGGCGTCGAGATCATGCAACCGCGAAGCATCGGAGGTGGACCACTTGGCCTGCGTTGCTGATATAGAGACAAGTGAGCATGAGGTGCCTCCAGCGGAAACGCCAAACGATGAGATAAGAAAAGGGGAGGGAAATCAACCATTTCAGAGAAGTTCCAGGTTGCAGTGGACTCCACCACGAGCTATTGGAGTCACGGTTGTGCCATCAATCAATCCTGCACCCAACCCTCAAAGGATTTCCAAGCTCTCCCCAGCCCATACTAATCAGACTGGGGAGACAGCTACCACCGTTAGTAAGGATACCCCACATAATACTACGAAGACCGGAAAGCCAAATCAGTCAACGAGAGCACAGATTGCGCAAGTTCGAAGGGAGGAAGAACACCTAATGGAAAGGTGCCTTGAGGTAGTTGCCAATATGAAGGCGGCAACGAACCGGCAGAAGAATATCTCCAACGATGTTAAGCATGGCCTTGCCACCTTGGAGGAAACGTTTTCAGCTATGAAGGCCTGCAGGTCAATTTGGAACGGCCTAGAGGAAGAAGGAAAAAAGAGCACACAAAATAAAGAGGAGGAAAAAACATACACGCCAAAAGAGAAACGTTTAGCTTCTAGCCCTGCAGAGCAGAATGCTGAAAAACGCACTAAGACTGTGGAAACTAACCCAGAACGTTAGGTCATCTCGAAGAGGACAAAACGGGTGCTTAAGCTGGCAGCAAAAAAGAACGCCGAGGTTCTAACTCCCTTGGCCAAGAAAGATGTCCCTAGGAAGGAACCAGCTCCCGGGAAGAAAAAGAAGGGAAGGATGAAAGCCAGGACACGAACGGAGGCGATCTTGATGGCTGGGCATAGAGGCAAGACGTGTAACGCGGTGGTACGCTGCTTCATATGTGCCGACAAAGGCATTAGCGAAGACGGGATTGGACACAAACCTGGGTCCGGAAACTGCAGAACGTTTAGAGAAGCGCTCCAAAGGCCAGTGAGAAAACTCAATGATTCGCTTTCTCCAGGCAAACATGAATAGGTGCGGAACAGCCAACGACCTAATTCACCAGTTGGCAATAGAGAAGATGACCGACCTGCTAATGCTGAGTGAGCAGTATCGGAATGCGGAGTCCACCTCTTGGTTCTCCGATAACCTCGGTACTGCAGCTATCTGGGTGCTGGATCCTGGAAAGGTTCATGTCGCCAGTCATGGTCGAGGTGATGGATATGTCTGGGTGAGATGTGGTGCGGTGACCTTCTTTAGCTGTTATTTAACGCCTAACCAGACGATCGAAAGCTACAGAAGACAGCTGGATGGACTGGAAGATGCAGTGATGGGGTTTTCTGGACACAAGGTGGTGGCCGGAGACTTCAACGCGAAAGCCCTGGAATGGGGTATGCCCTACCCTGATGACCGGGGTAAGCTCGTGCTGGAAATGGCTGCAAGAGTGGGGCTTATAGTTCTGAATATAGGAGACGCGACGACCTTTCGGAGGCCGGGATATGGGGAAACAATCCCAGATGTCTCTTTCGGCTCAGAGGGCCTCGGACCACTCGTCCAGGGCTGGAGGGTCATTGAGGACTACACTGGTAGTGACCACCAATACATAACATTTGATGTAAGAAACGGTGGCTCCCAGCGCAGGGAGACGCGAAGGCAATTCACTAGATGGAATCTGGCGAGGATGATGACCGAGGCTTTCCAGAGGAAAATTGATGGCAGCGCTGCATTGAGGAGGTTAATCGGAATGGGGGCGTAACAGCGGAGACATTGACGGCTTCGACCGTGAGTGTCATCAGGACCGCCTGTGAGGCTTCTATGCCCCGCAGTAGACCCCGTCACGAGAAAAGACCTGTTTACTGTTGGAGTCCGGAGATTGTGGACCTGCGCAGGAGATGCCACAGGCTTCATCGTACCACGCAACGTGCAAGGAATCGAGTTGAAGCAAATGAATGGTCTGCAGAACATAAGGCTGCGAAAATGGAACTGCGACTAGCTATCAATGATAGCAAAGCCCGTTGTTGGAGGGAGTTGGTGGAAGATGTAAATAGGGATCCCTGGGGAATTGGCTAAAAACTTGTGACCCAAAAGCTGCGTGCTCTGAAACCTGTTGAACCCAAAGAAGCCGTCCTGATGGAGAGCATAGTTGACGCACTGTTCCCCCAGTACCCGATAAGGCCCCAGCGGTATTGGAGCCAAATCGAAGAAATCGCTCTGAAGTTAGTATACCACCAGATCCCAGGACTTCTACTGCATAGTATAATGCATGTTTGGTAGAGGAGGTATTCTTTACTGGCTGGAAAACCGCAAGGTTGGCACTGATCAACAAAGGAAAAGGCGATCCGGAATCCCCATCGTCCTATCGCCCGTTGTGTATGCTAGACACAGCAGGAAAGGTGATGGAAAAGCTGATCAGGCTAAGGCTAACGACAGCAATCCGTAACGCCGGTGGACTCTCACCGAAGCAGTACGGGTTTAGAGCGGGTAGGTTCACGAGGGATGCGGTTCTTGAAGTAGAGTGGTACGTCTTATGACTCTTGACGAAAGGAATGCGTTTAACTCGGCTAAATGGACAGTTATGATGGAGGCTCTAGAGCATAGCTTCGGGGTGCCGGCGTACTTGTTCCGAATGATCGATTCCTACCTCTCGAATCGCGGACTCCTCTATGAGCCCAGACAGGGAGTGCAGAGAAAGGTGGTCACATCGGGGGTGGCCCAGGGATCTATCCTAGGACCGGATCTTTGGAACGCCACCTACGATGGACTGCTGAGACTGGAAATGCCAGAGGAGTCATGCCTGGTTGGGTATGCTGACGACGTTGCTGCACTGGTGGCAGCGCGTGACCTGGATCGGGCCCAACTTAAGCTCAACTAAGTGATGAGAACTTTCGGTAGCTGGATGGCGGAACATGGGCTGTCACTTGCGTTGAACAAGACAGAAGTGGTAGTCCTGACCACGAAAAGAATACCGACGATCGTCTCGGTGACAGTTGGGGATGCTACGGTAATGTCGAAACCTGCTGTCAAATATCTTGGCATGCTTATAGACACCAAGCTGAGCTTCTTTCACCAGATCAAGCCGGCCGCTGACAAGGTGGCACGTGGCGTGACTAGGCTAATGGCCAATGTGGGGGCCCGGCTTCCAGCAAGCGTCGCCTGCTGATGAGCGCAGTTCAGTCGGTCTTGCTGTACGGAGCAGAGATATGGGCCAAATCTCTTGAAAAAGACATGTATCGGATGAGGCTCGCACAGGTTCAACGAAGGGGGCATTGAGAGTGGCTTCGGCTTATCGCACGGTGTCAGAGCCACCAATACACCTCCATGCTAAGGAACGGCGTGCTTTATTCTTGAGGAAATCTGTGCAGGACGGAGAAATAGCGTCCCAAGACGAGAAAGCCCGTACACTCCGTGAGTGGCAGAGTCTTTGGCAGAGGGAAAGTCGGGGAAGATGGACGGCGCGTCTCATCTCAGACATGGAGCCGTGGATCAGAAGGAAGCATGGTGAGGTAGATTACCACCTAACACAGCTTCTCTCGGGACACGGCTACTTTCGCCACTACCTTCACCGAATGGGAAAGTCAACATCACAAGACTGCTTGTACTGTCCCGGATGCAGAGACGACGCTGAACATACATTCTTTGTGTGTCACAAATGGGAATGGCAGCGCTTGATGATGGCTCAGCAAAAAGAGAGTGAAATCACACCGGATGGTATAGTGGCGGTAAAGCTTCAGATTGAGGGTAATTGGAGCCGAGTGGCACAGTACGTACAGAGGATTCTAAGGGCCAAGAAGGCAGATTTGGATCGGACTTTGGGTGAGTTTGATCTTTTAATAAGTTCAAACTCGCCCTGAGCTCGGTCCGCAGCAGCCTTCTTGATCGATCGAGCTTGTAATAAGTGAAAAAGAAGTAGATGGCGTTTATGGCGACATGCAGAGGAGGGGTTTTAGTGGGTGCAAGCCCCACATACCTCCCTGCAACCGCAGATTAAGAGATGCGCACAGCCATTTCCACTCGCCGAAAAAAAAAAAAAATTATTATTATTATTATTATTGTTATTATTATTATTATTATTATTATTATTATTATTATTATTATTATTATTATTATATTATTATTATTATTATTATTATATTATTATTATTATTATTATTATTATTATTATTATTATTATTATTATTATTATTATTATTATTATTATTATTATTATTATTATTATTATTATTATTATTATTATTATTATTATCATTATTATTATTATTATTATGATAATTATTATTATAATTATTATTATTATTATTATTATTATTATTACTATTTTCATTTTTATTATAATTATTATTATTATTATTAAGATATAAAAACCTGAAAGAAAATCTAAGGGAAGGAACCCTAATATCAAACCAAATATGAGTGTTGCGGAAGCATTTAAAGTTACGGGTCAGGGGTTTGGATTTCCAGTACCGGCGGCCATCAGGGGTGTTCGCGCGGGCCCCGGGGCGTCGAGATCATGCAACCACGAAGCAACGCAGGAGGACCACTTGGCCAGCGTTGCTGATAAAGAGACAAATGAGCAAGATGTGCTCACTGCGGATCCTTCAAATGCTAAGTCTGGAATGGGAGAGGGAAATCAACCATTTCAAAGAAGCTGTAGGATTCAGAGGACTCCACCACGATCCATTACTCCAAAAAATGTGGCAAATAATGTGGCCGTTGCATTTGTGATTTTCTGATTGAGCAGACAGCTACCACCATCGGTAAGGATACCACATCAAGTATTGTGAACGCCGGAGTGAGAGAGAGAGAAAGAACTTCTAATGGCAAAATGCCTTGTAGTTGTTGCCAAGATGAAGGCGGCAACGAATCGGCAAAAGAACATCTCTAATGATGTTAAGCATGGCCTTCCCACCTTGAAGGAAAGCTTTTCAGCCATGAAGGCCTGCAGAGCAATTTTGAACGGCTTAGAGGAAGATGGAAAAAAGAGGAAACAAAATAAAGAGTAGGAAACAACATATACACCAACGGAGAAACGTTTAACATCCAGCCCTACGGAGCAGAATGCTTAAAAAATGCACTAAGATGGTAGATTTAGAATCCAATTCAGAACGTTTGGTCATCTCGAAGAGGACTAAACTAAGGCTTAAGTTGGCTGCAAGAAAGAACGCACAGGAACTAACGCTTTTGCCAAAAAAACGATGTCCCCAGAAAGGAAACTAAAGAAAAAGAAGGGAAGGATTCAAGCCAGGACAATAACGGAGGCGATCTTGATTCGTCCCAAGAGTGATCGGTCCTGTGCCGATATTCTTAAGGAGATGAAAGATAAAGTGAACCCGTAAAGCTCGGGTGTCAAAGTAAGGACCATCCGAGAGACCCGAACTAGGGGTGTCCTACTGGAAATAGCACCTGGCTCGGAGAACAGTGTTGCTTTCCGGCAATCAATTACGGTGGCGCTGGGGGAACAAGCAGCTGTTTCCTCCTTGAAACCCAAGTGTTCGGTGGAGATCCGGGACATCGACTGTCTCACAGAGGCTGCCGATATAAAAGCAGCCCTTAAGCGGGATGTGTCCAATCTTGGAGATGTTAAGGTCGGATTCATCGCCGGGACGTTGAGAGGACAAAGGTTGGCGGTGGTTGAGATGGATCATTTTGATGCATCTTGCTTCTTGGAGCGCGGTAAGATCCGCATTGGCTGGGTAAGCTGCCGAATAAGCGCTGTTACAGATGTCTTGGATATGGACATGTAGCCAAGGGGTGTAAGCGGCCTGATCGAAGCTCCATGTGCTATATATGTGGAGCAGCTGGATATAGAGCCCAGACGTGTGGAACGGCGGCACGCTGCTTCATATGTGCCGACAAGGGACTAAACGAAAAGGGACTTGGACACAGACCAGGATCCGGAAACTGCAACGCGTTCAAGGAAGCGCTCAAGAAGGCCAGAGAGAAAATTCAAATATTCGCGTCCTCCAGGCAAACATGAATAGGTGCCGAACAGCCAACGATTTACTCCATCAGTTGGCAAAAGAGAAGGGAGCTGACCTGGTACTGCTAAGCGAGCAGTACCGAAAGAAGGAGTCCACCTCTGGGTACTCTGATGACCTCGGTACGGCAGCTATCTGGGTGCTGGATCCCGGAAAGGTTCAAGTCTCCGGTCACGGCCGAGGGAATGGACATGTCTGGGTGAGGTGTGGAGCGGTGACCCTCTTTAGCTGCTATTTCACGCCCAACCAGACGATCCAAAGCTGCAGAGGCAAGCTGGACGGACTGGAAGATGCAGTGATGGGGTCTTCTGGACACAAGGTGGTAGCCGGAGATTTCAACGCGAAAGCCCTGGAATGGGGTATGCCCTACCCCGACGAACGGGGTTGGAGATGGCAGCGAACGTTGGACTCATGGTGCTGAACATAGGAGATGTGTCTACTTTCCGGAGACCGGGACATGGACAAACAATACCTGATGTCTCATTCGGCTCGGAGCGCCTTGGACCGCTCGTTTTAGGAGGGTCGTTGAGGACTACACCGTTAGTGACCACCAATATATAATATTTTATGTCAAAAACGGCGGCTCACAGCAAAGGGAGACACGAAGGCAACTCACCAGATGGAATCTGACTAGGATGGCGACCGACACCTTCCAGAGGAAGCTTGAGGAGGGCGCTGCATTGGTGGAAGATGAATATCAGAATGGTGGCGTAACAGCGGAGACACTGGCGGCTTCGAGAATGAGCGTCATCAGGACGGCTTGTGAGGCTTCTATGCCCCGCAGTAGGCCCTGTCAGGGGAAACGACCAGTTTATTGGTGGAGACCGGAGATAGCGGACCTGCGCAGGAGATGCCACAGGCTTCGTCGTGTATGGCGACGCGCGAGGAACCGAGATGAAGCTAACGAAAGGTCGGCTGAACATAAGGCTTCGAAAAAAGAACTGCGTCGAGCCATCAATTAGAGCAAGGCCCGTTGTTGGAGGAAGTTGGTAGAAGATGTGGACACGCATCCTTGGGGACTGGGCCACAAACTCATGACCCAGAAGATGGGGCTCTTAAACCCATCGAACCCAAAGAAGCCGTGCTGATGGAGAGCATATTTGATACCCTGTTCCCCCAGCACCCGACAAGGCCGCAGAGGTATTGGAACCAAATCAAAGATTTACCCTCGTTTACACTGAAAGAACTCGAGCAGGCGATCCTCACTATGAAGGACAAAAAGGCACCAGGCCCGGATGGGATACCGAGTGAGATTCTTAAGTAAGCATTCCACCAGAACCCAGAACTTCTGCTACGCATGTATAACGCATGTCTGGTAGAGGGAACAATCTTCACAGGCTTGAAAACCACAAGGTTGGCACTCATCAGCAAAGGAAAAGGCAATCTGGACTCTCCATCGTCCTACCGCCCGTTGTGTATGCTAGACACAGCAGGATAGGTGATGGAGAAGCTTATAAAGTTCAGGCTAACGTCAGCAATTCGCAACGCCGGTGGACTCTCGCCGAGGCAGTACGGTTTTAGGACGGGCAGGTCTACTAGAGATGCGGTTCTTGAGGTAGTTGCAGCGGTCAAAAGGGCCGAGGACCATAACCAATTCTCGCGACGAATGGTCATTCTAGCAACTTTGGACCGTAAGAATGCGTTTAACTAGGCTAAGTGGACAGATATGATGGAGGCTCTGGAGCACAACTTGAAGGTGCCGGATCGCGGACTCCTCTGCGAGACCAAGGAGGGAGTGCAGAGATAGATGATCACATCGGGGGCGGCTCAAGGCTCTATCCTAGGACCGGATCTCTGGAACGGCACCTACGACGGACTTCTTAGACAGGAAATGCCGGAGGAGTCATGCCTGGGTTGGTATGCTGACGATATTGCTGCATTCCTTTCAGCGCGCCAAATGGAACGGGCCCAACTCAAGCTAAACCAAGTGATGAGAACTGTTGGAAGCTGGATGGCAGAACACGGTCTATCACTTGCACTACAAAAGACGGAAGTTGTAGTCCTGACGAAGAAATGAATACCGACGATCGTCCCAGTGAGAGTCGGAGATGTTAGAATCATGTCGAAACCTGCATTCCAGTATTTTGGCATGCTTATCGGTACAAAGATGAGCTTTTATCACCAGATCAAACAGGCGTCTGACAAGGCTGCGGGTGGCGTGACCGCGCTTTGTAGGCTGATGGCAAGCGCCGCCTGCTGATGAGCGCAGTTCAATCGGTATTGCTGTATGGAGCAGAGATTTGGGCCACCTCCCTGGAAAAGAGATGTACCGGATTGAGAGTGGCATCGGCTTATCGCTCGGTGTTGGAGCCTGCGGTATTGGTGATAGCTGGAGTGACGCCAATCCACCTCATTTTCTTGATGAAAGCGGCGCATGACGGGGAAACGGCACCTCAAGATGAGAAAGCCCAAACACTCTGCAAATGGCAGAGTCCCTGGCAGAGGCAAAGTCGTCGAAGATGGACGGCACGTCTCATCCCAGACGTGGAGCGTGGTAGATCAAAAGGAAGCATGGCGAGGTAGATTTCTACCTTACACAGCTTCTCTCTGGACAAGGTTACTTTCGCCATTACCTTCACCAAATGGGAAAGTCACAATCTGATGAATGTTTGTACTGTCCTGGTTGCAGAGACGATGCGGAACATGGGCAAGGCAGCGCTCGATACTTGCTCAGCAAACAGTGAGTGAAATAGCACCGGAGTAGCAAGGATGCTTCAGAGCGACGTCAATTGGGGCCGAGTGGCACAATTTGTACAGAGGATGCTTAAAATCAAGAAGACCGATATGGATTTGGCGCAGGAGGAAACGGAATTTACATTGAGCTCGAACCCGCCCTGAGCAAAGCATGGAGCTGCCTGCTTGAGCGACCAAGCGGATAAAGAAAGAAATAATGCGAGAAAGAATGCGAGCAAAAGAAGTAATGTGTCAATCGGTTCCAGGCTAGTGTCCGAGAAGACAAGAGTCGATTTGGTCGACGGCAGGGGAGGGGTTTTAGTGGGTGCAAGCCCCACATACCTCTCTGCAGCGGCAGATTGAGAGATGCGCACAGGCATATCCCCTTGACACAATGCAAGAGTGTACTCCGCAAGATGAAGCAGGCAATTAGCAAGCAAAGAAACATTAGCATGGATGTCAAAGATGGAGTGTCAGAACTCTGCGAGCTTATTGATGTGCTTGAGAGTCACAGGAGAAGCTGGAAAGCAGCTGAGAAAGAAAGATCAGACGAAACTTATAGAAAAGCAGCGGCAAAGGCAGAAAGAGAGAAGTACAATACTCCAGGGACCCCTATCTCAAAGAGGGTCGCTTCCAGCCCAGCTGTGCCGGCATCTGAAAGAAGGTAAGAGGTACGGAGCCAGACGGTTTCCAAATAGTGTGCTCCAAAAAGAATAGACAACAAAAAAACAAGAAAGCGGAAGCTGCAAGAGATGTGCATAGTGATAACGTGGAAAACAACAAAGAACCCGCTAGAGCAAGGACACGAAACGATGTCAAACAAAGGACGCGAATCCGACCCGATGCTGTTCTAATTAAACCAGCTGAAGGTAAAACCTATGCAGACGTGCTCGGCAACCAACGTAAAAACGTAATAGTTGACGACGGAGAGAGCTCAATACGTGCTATAAGAAAAACTAAAACGGGAGATATGCTGCTGGAGTTTACTAGAGGAAGCCAAACTCAAAAGGTTTGCAATGGAATTCAGGACCTTCTTAAAGACACAGCCACAGCTAAAGTTATGAGACCATCCGCTAAGATAGACATCCGGGATCTGGACAGCTGTACAGAAGATCCGGGTGCAGTCGGAGAAAATCCAGGTCGCGACTGCACCCGGATCGGGTGGCATCCTGGTTAGCGTCTGACCCATAGTGGGCGGCTACTTTCTACGTCTTTCTCCGAATCGTTAGACAAAAAAGAAGATCCACTGCCGACGACTAAGGCAATCCAACACCTGAGTACCCAGTTTGAAGCCCTGATGAAATGGCTGTTGGGCAAATGTTGCAGTCACCGCCGTCCTATTAAAGCCTAGCGAGTCTTCAAGTACGTTCAAATCGCAACACCACTGAATTGGTGGTAGAGGTGCAGTTGCGAGAACTCCTGCTTAGCGTCCGTCCTGGATCTGAACAAAGGCACTTATAAGTTCTTTTGTCAACCCTTGCGTTGACCTCACTGCTTGCAAAGGGACCCACGGGGACATTACGGACGACTGTACATGTGCGACGAGATAGCGGCTTTAAGTTTGGACCCATACAGCATGAACAATAATGAAAACAACAAAACAAACGAAGAAACAGGAAAGAATGAAGAAAGAGGAGCATTCAACAGAAGCAGCATGATCGCAAGGTCGCCCATACAAACTGTAACGCGGGCAGAACCTATGCCGCAGGGCACACCGCAAGCGTTACAAGCTATATTGTGACACATTCGGATGAAAATAAACAGAACCAAGAAAAAATTTGATTTGATTATTAACTTTAATTTCTGATAGACATAAGTATAAACACATAACATTATAAAAGCGTACTGTTTGTACCTGTGGCATTTGTAGTAGCATCTGTAGTTGTTGTTGCAAATGTAGTTGTTGTTGTTGTTGCAACTGTAGTTGTTGTTGTTGAATTTACTGTCAGCTCTACATAAGATATTAATTCAATCGCTGAAATGGATATTATTTCTAGGTATATGTATAAAAAAGTAACATTATAAAAGCATATTATTTCTACCTGTGTCATTTGCAGTTGTTGCATCTGTAGTTGTTGTCGGCTCTATACTAGAAATTAATTCTACAATACAAACTTAATTATATAAAATCACGTGGTTTGTACCAATTGCGTTTAGGATTGCGGAGTCTTCTGTAGAATAATCTTCGAATCTTTAATTATAAAACACAACTTACCTGATCTTCTATTCCGTAAATTGTACATTCTGTTACGCTGCGCAAAATTATTTCTTTTCACAGCCGGCATTGTTTAAAATTTATTTTCGGAAGTAAGTTTACACATGAGCTGCAAAAATCAAAACTGCTACCGTGGAGACGAACTTTCTTATAGTCAACACTATCGATAGTTTATTTCCCGTTAGCTTATATGATAGCCACTGCTGCCCTCGATAGTGTCAGCGATAGTATTGTCTGATAGTTCCATCGATTGTTTACTGAGCTGAGACGCATAGTGCAAGTGAAACAAATCCATATGCACATGCTATCAGCTATCGCACTCGCTCACACTTATTGCTTACATCACTAATACTAATATACACAAGAAACACACATTTGAAAAAATCGAATTAGGACCAAACTTCTTAATGAAATTTCACCACTTAAAAGATTTTAATCATGACCGCATATATATCAAACGAAAGGAAATCAAGTCTATTTTGTATTGAGAAAAAATAAAACAAATTCATCAGGGAGTTTTTCAGAAATTCGCAATTAAAAAAAGTAATGATTTTTGCGCTTGTTTTTTGCCTTAAAAAGTTATATGTTTGGCTAAAGTATATAAAATTTGAATGTAGGAATGTTTGTCTAACTAATCTCAACTTATGTTCCAAAACTCAAAGTAATTGATGAATTATTGAGGTTGCTAGAGCAATTTAAAGTCTTCAAAATGATGCAAAAATATACATATTTTTGGTTGCAATTTTTCAATAGAAAATGTAATCAATGCATATATAAATGTACATTTATTGAAACTTTGAAGCCTTGGCTTTAAAATGAAATTAATTTGAGGAAAATTGATCCATTAGTTCATGAGCAATAAGCGACTTTGTGAAACTCTCTTATTACAATAGCAACTATTTTGTGTTGAGACTTCATTCTCGAAAGGTTAGACGTATTCTACGTCAAAAACATGAAGACAGAAGAAGCCGACAACGCCATCCGCTCGGTTAGGGAAACAATGAAGGGGGACATGTTAAAAGAACTATCAAAAGGAAGCAAAACAGACACCCTGTGTCAAACAATAATAGACATCCGAAGGTCAACAGTTCTTAGCAAAAACGAGCCTTCATCACCATGTCAACGGAAGACGCATTTAAAGTATTAAAGGATCAGAGGCTCCAAGTTGGGTCGACAAGATGCCGTGTTAAATCATGCCTTGACATCAAACGTTGCTTCAAGTGCCTTGGTGTGGGACACCTACAGAAGGATTGCAGTGGACCAGACCGGAGAGACGTCTGCATAAGATGCTCAGCAAGTGGACATAAAATGAAGAACTGCACGAAAACGCCAAAGTGTTGTTTATGCACACAGGAAGGCCATAAAGAGACAAACCACCTACCAGGAACGATTTACTGCAATGCCAGATCCGGAAAGGCCAAAAAGTGATAATGTTGCAAGCAAATCTACACAGAAGCCGGACAGCAGATGCTCTGCTATCCTAAATAGTCCTCGAACAGCAAGAAGATTTGGTTATAATCTGTGAGCAGTACAGGAACAAATCAAATGGATGCTGGATGAATCGAAGACGGCCGCAATATGGCTCCCGGGCACAAGCAAGGCTGTTGTCCACAGCTCAACGAAAGAAAGATGCTTTGTCCATGCACGTATAGAGAAGTACAACATAATGAGTTGCTATCTAACGCCAAACGATGACATCAACACCTTCGTAGAGAAAATGAATGACATCGAGGACGCGGCGTTGTAAATGAATGGAAACCTTTTCATAGCAGGTGATTTTAACTCAAAAGCAGAAGAGTGGGGCATGCCCTCGACCAACTCAAGAGGCCGTAAAGTGGTCGATATGGCGGCAAGATTGGGACTTGTGGTCGCGAACGTCAGTTCAACACCAACATTTAGACGGCCAAGAACCATTGGTACAATCTCAGATATCACGCTCGTTTAAGAAGGACTCGCAGGTCAACTCATAGACTGGAAGGTCTTAGATACCTACAATGGAAGCGATCATGAGTACATCTCCTTCAAAATCAAAGAAATACGACCACCCGACGTCAATAAAACGTCTGGGAGACGCAGATGTAATGTCAATCGGCTCAATAAGACGATCCTAATTAACGAAATAGATAAGCACACAACGATAGAACGCGAGGGAGACATCATTAACAAAACCATGTCGATAATTAGAAAAGCCTGCGATGCCGCAATGCCTAGAACAGGCAACCCACACAGAGCGGGAAAAGAGGTCTATTGGTGGACGGATGAAATAAAAGCACTCAGGGAGACTTGCATTAAAAATAGGCGCAAGCTTGCCAGGGCAAGCAGGAGAGACAATTTCGCGATACAGGAAGCCCAGTATAAGATATCAAAGAAAGACCTTATTGCTATGCGCAACAGCAAGAACGAAAAATGGAAAGCACTATGCGATGACGTGAACTTCGACCCTACGGAAGAAGAGCGCTACGCCAGATATTGAGGAAGAACAGATGGACAACATAGTCAAAACACTGTTTCCCACGCATGTTTGAAGACCCGTCAGGACAACATGTCGTACGCCGGAAGCGCAAATAGAGCTTTTTACCAACGAGGAACTGGCGAGGGCAGCAAATAGCTTAAAGAATAAGAAAGCCCTAGGACCCGATAACATCCCCTCGGAAGTTCTGAAAGTTATTGCAGAAAGTCGGCCAAATGCACTGCTCGATATGTACAACGCGTATATATTACTCCCTCCGCATACTGCCCTCTTTGCTTGCTAGACACAGCAAGGAAACTCTTAGAAAAGATGATTAAGCCCCGATTAGCAGTGGCAGTAGAACGCGCGGGAGGCCTCTCTCCCAGGCAATACGGCTTTAGATCTGGCAGGTCTACAATAGTGGTGCATGAGGCGCTCAAGACACAACGAGGAAATGATGTGTATCATTGATAGCTACCTCAGCAACAGGAAATTAATATACAAGACTAGCTCGGGCGAAAAGTGTATAAGTATTAATTCAGGAGCTGCACAAGGTTCCATTCTTAAGTAGGAACTCTGGAACATTAGCTATGATGGAATCCTCCGCATAGAAATGCCTGATGACACTTTTCTAGTGGGGTACGCAGACGACATATTAGCAGTGATCACGGCGCGAAAAACAAAATACGCACAGAGACTACTTACTCAGGTGATGGTTCGAGTCAAGGACTGGCTGGACGCACATGGATTGCAACTAGCGACTGAAAAAACAGAGCTGATTCTAATAGCCGGTAGACAAACCCCAGTTGAAGTGGATATGAAAGTCCACGATAGTTATATAAGGACACGAAAGGTGATCAAATATCTGGGCGTTAGACTAGATACAAAATTGACATTCGGGCCACATCTTCAGTATGTTAAAAAAGAGCAGCCGAGGCAACAAGAAACCTCAGCAGGCTCATGGCAAATACCGGCGGAGCAACTCAAACAAGGAGAAAACTATTGACGGAGATCAACAACTCCATTCTGCTATATGGATGCGAAGTCTGGGCAGAGACTTTGGGAACCAAATGCAGGCTGAAGCCACTACTTTCTATGCAGAGGACGAGCGCACTCAGAATAACCAGTGCATACAGAACGGTGTCCGGCGCTGCCGCACTAGTCATCGCAGGCGTGATACCGTTAGACCTCTTAGCTAAGCAACGAAAGACAATCTACGAGCTAAGACAACTAGGACAATATTCTAGGCAAACCGCAGACACATGTAGACAAACAACGTTAGCACTGTGGCAAGAAAGATGGACAGGCGAGAGCACAGGAAGATGGACAGCCAGGCTCATACCTAACCTTAAGGCATCACCCAAGTGCTTACAGGACATGGATATTTTAGTGCCTTTCTACACAAGATAAAGAAAAGCGCAAAAGCCAGCTGCGCATATGGTGACGCCGAGATCGACATGGTGGAGCACATAATTTTTTACTGTGTGCGTTTCACATTCGAAAGAAGACGACTTACACAAGCGATAGGTCAAATAACACCGGACAACCTTTTATCAAAGATGACCACCACAGACGAAGATTGGAAGAGAGTAACGGCTTTCATCAGTCAAATTTTAAGAAGCAAGAAAAAAGACCTAGATGAGAGGTCGGAATAGGGTTTCTGGACGCAGATTAGCGCTAAGTGCTTAGATGTTTCCAATGGGATCATCTAAAAAGTGAGAGCTCATGCTGCTATAAGAAGACGGCGCTTGGCGCATAAAGGCTCCACTTCGAAGTATTGCGAAAGCGTTTCCGAAGTGTTGACAGGCCCAACGGGGAGGGGTTGTTAGGGGGTATTCCCCAACTAAGACGTTTATTATTATTATTATTATTATTATTATTATTATTATTATTATTATTATTATTATTATTATTATACCATAACCATAACCATAACCACTTCTCTCGACGAGTGGTTCTATTAGTAACTCTTGACGTTAAGAATGCGTTCAACTCGGCCAGTTGGACAGACATGATGGAGGCTCTGGAACACAGCTTCGGAGTGCCGGCGTACTTGCTCCGTATGATCGACTCCTACCTTTCGGATCGAGGACTCCTCTACGAGACCAAAGAGGGAGTTAAGAGAAAGGCGATCACATCGGGGGCGGCTCAGGGATCTATCCTAGGACCGGATCTATGGAACGCCACCTACGACGGACTACTGAGAGAGGAAATGCCAGAGGAGTCTTGCCTTATTGGGTATGCTGACGACGTTGCTGCACTGGTTGCAGCGCGGGATCTAGAACGAGCCCAACTTAAGCTCAACCAAGTGATGAGAATTGTTGGAAGTTGGATGACAAAGCATGGACTATCACTTGCATTACACAAGACGGAAGTTGTAGTCCTTACAAAGAAGAGAATACAGACGATCATCCCAGTGAGAGTCGGAGATGCTACAATCATGTCGAAACCTGCAGTAAAATATCTTGGAATGCTAATAGACACAAAACTGAGCTTCTACCAACAGATCAAGCAAGCGGCTGACAAGGCCGCGGGGGGCGTGGCTGCACTCAGTAGGCTAATGGCCAATGTTGGGGGCCCGTCTTCCAGCAAGCGCCGCTTGCTGATGAGCGCGGTTCAGTCGGTCTTGCTGTATGGAGCAGAGATCTGGGCCAACTCTATGGAAAAAGAAATGTACCGGATGAGGCTCGCACAGGTCCAACGAAGGGGGGCTTTGAGAGTGGCCTCGGCTTATCGCACGGTGTCGGAGCCTGCGGTTTTGGTGATCGCTGGAGTGACACCAATACACCTCCTTGCTAAGGAGCGGCGTGCTATCTTCTTAAGGAAAACTGCGTCCGACGGTGAAATAGCGCCCCAAGAAGACGAGAAAGACCACACAATCCGCGAATGGCAGAGTCTCTGGCAGAGGGAAAGTCGAGGAAGATGGACGGCACGTCTCATCCCAGACGTGGAGCAGTGGATAACGAGGAAGCATGGCGAGGTAGATTTCTACCTGACACAGCTACTCTCGGGACACGGCTACTTTCGCCACTATCTTCATCGAATAGGAAAGGCAGAATCAGATGATTGTCTGTACTGTCCTAGAAGCAGAGACAACGCCGAACATGCTTTCTTTGTGTGTAAAAAATGGGAAAGGCAGCGAGTGATGCTAGCTCAGCAAGCAGAGAGCCAAATAACACCGGACACTATAGTAGCAGTGATGCTCCAGAGTGAGACGAATTGGAGAAGAGTGGCACAATACGTACAGAGGGTGCTAAGGACAAAGAAGGCCGATATGGACCGAGCTCAGGAGGAAATTGAGCTTGCAGCGAGCTTGAACACGCCGTGAGCACAACCCGGAACTACCCGCTTAGGCGAACAAAAATGTAATATGAGAAAGAAGAAGATGGCGATAAGGGCCACAGGAAGGATCTAGCCTGAAGTAATGTGTTAAACGGTTCCAGGCTAGTGTCCGAGGTGAGTCGATTTGGTCGACGGCAGGGGAGGGGTTTTAGTGGGTGCAAGCCCCACATACCTCTCTGCAGCGGCAGATTGAGAGATGCGCACAGGCATTTCCCCTCCCCGAAAAAAAAAAAAAAAAAAAAAAAAAAAAAATTATTATTATTATTATTATTATTATTATTGTTGAGCTATTGAGCTTTTTCAATAGCTATCGAACTTCCGAAATGTCACTCAACAAATTATAAATGCTGCGAGATTGCATTGATGAGTATAGTACATATATTTTAATTTGCCTTCGTGGCCGAACTTAAATTACTTTACAAATTTTTAAAGTTGTGTTTTGCAACTAACCCCGATTTGGGCTGTGCAATAATAAACGATTTTTTCGTTTGTCTCGAAACAGACAAACGACCGAAGTTGAGCTACCGACGAATTTGATAAAACTGAACGGCTGCAGAACTGCAGCAGCGGCTTGCACTCAGCTGAAGGCCAAGGGCAAACAATAGAGAATGTAATAAACTAAATATAAGAGCTTATGAAAAACAATAGTTGGACTTTACGTTAAGTTGCTCTTATGTTGCGCAGAGCATGATAGGTTATAGCGATTCGAGATAAGAGAGTTATTGTTCTGTTGATGCTGGTTTTGGTTTAGTTAACTGCGTAACCAAACATTCTCCCCCCGTTGGAAGACATGGGTTTTCAACAACATCCTGTTTGGGAAGTGCACATAATTTGCGCACAGCTCTCTTGATAATCCCAGTTGATGTCTTGAGAACAGCTACTCGGGAGACGCCGTCAGCACCAGCAACAAGCTCTACCACACGAGCCAGTGGTCATTTAAGGGGTGGCAAGTTTTCGTCCTTTACCAGAACGACATCATTGATAAGAACACCAGGCTGCGATGTCCGCCATTTGGAGCGCTGCTGAAGAAGCGTTAAATACTCCTCACGCCAGCGATTCCAGAAAATTTGTTGGTAATACGCTATACGCAGCCAGCGATCTAGGCGGCTAACGTTCAGCGCCGTGACAACAGGCTCTGGGTACAGTACGAGTGGCACACTACCAAGGAAGTGCGCAGGAGTTAGTACATCCAGATCTGCAGGGTGCTCTGAAAGTGGAAAAAGAGGTCGTGAGTTTATTATAGCGGCAATGTGGCAAACGAGTGTGCGAAGATCATCCAGGGGCAAAAGCGAGGGTCCGACCGATCGATAAAAATGATATTTTGCTGTCTTCACCGCCGCCTTCCAAAGTCCACCGAAGTGTGGCGAACGAGGTGGGATGAAATCCCATTCTATGTCATCGGAAGTACAAAACTCTCGGACAGTGTTGATGTGCTTCTCGCTGAGGAAAAGCCGCTTGAGATCAGCTAGTTCATTCTTGGCTCCCACGAAATTAGTAGCATTGTCCGACCATATGCGAGTAGGTTTACATCTAGTTAGAATGAAACGCTTAAGTGCATTTAGAAAAGCTGCTGTAGACAAATCAGGAACCAGTTCGAGGTGCACTGCCTTTGTCGCAAAGCAAATGAACACCGAGATGTAGCATTTTACAGGACCTTTGTTTCGAACTTCACTCTTGAAGTAAAATGGTCCACAGTAGTCCACTCCAGTGACAGCAAAAGAATGCGAACCACTCACACGATCCCGGGGATGATCCGCCATGATTGTCTCAGCTAGGACCGGTTTAGCTCGAAAGCACATGATGCATTTGCTTGTCACGCTGGAGACAGTCTTGCGACCACCAATAGGCCAATAGTGGAGCCGAATGTGAGCAAGAAGCGAACGAGGTCCAGCATGCAGCTGACGCCTGTGAAAATGCATGATGATGGCGCGTGTGACAGGATGATGGCTTGGAAGAATTACAGGATGCTGCGCATCGAAATCCAGACTCGAGTGCTTTAGACGGCCACCAACACGAAGAAGTCCACACTCATCCATGAACGGGGTAAGCGAGGCAATAGAGCTGGATGATTTGATCATTCGTCTGCTTTGAAGAGCCCTATATTCATCGCTTAGGTTAGCCATCTGGATGCTGCGCAACAGTAATTGGGTGCCTTTGTGTATCCACTCTGCTGTAAGACCGGGATGCCTGATTTGATATCGAAATTTATGTATGAAACCGAACACACGCCGTAGGTGATGAAAGGAGTTTACAAATTTACATCCTATGCTGACATCAGAAGATTTAGAAACACCAATTAGTACTCTTTGCCGGAGCTCTGGAAGCGTCTGGGCCGGCAGACATGATGCAGGCCATTCGCACTCTCCCTTGGTTAAGAAATCGGGACCATGAGACCATAACGATGATTCTATAAGCTCGCTGGGAAGTGCTCCTCTAGAAAGAATGTCTGCCGGATTGCATGCCGTTGGTACGTAGCGCCATTCCATTCCTGTCGATAATTCTTGGATTAACGATATGCGATTAGCTGTGAACGTTTGGAATCGGGAAGGCTCATCACGTATCCAAGATAAGACAACTGCAGAACCCGACCAGCAATAATACCTACAATTGAACAAATTCATTTGAGCTACCTCTCGAATTAGCTGTAAAAGAAGTGCAGCAGCAGATAACTCCAGCTTTGGTATTGTAAGAGTCCGCAGGGGTGCCACTCGAGACTTAGAGCACAAAAGATGAGCTACGCGCCTTCCACCTGTTATAGATACGAAGTAAATGCATCCACCGTAAGCTTCAATGCTAGCATCACTAAATCCATGAACTTCGATGATGCCCTTTGGAACTATAACCAGACGCGGAAGCTTTATTTTTTCCGTATGAGAAATGTCAGCACACAAGCTGTTCCAGGAAGAATGCAGGGAAGCAGGAAGACTTTCATCCCAATCCAAATGTTCTCTCCAAAGGTGCTGCATAAAGATCTTGGCCTTGGATATCACGGGTCCGATAAGCCCCAGCGGATCATAGAATCGAGCAATGGTAGAAAGTACAGTCCGTTTGCTAGGCTTGCCAGGCGCTTTCATCGGAGAGAAGTTAAACAGAAGGCAGTCTGAAGCTGGATCCCATGCCAATCCAAGCGTCTTAGTGATATCTGTGCCATCATCAAACTTTAGAAAGGTCTCTTTGTCTTCATCAGGCACCTGTTGAAGTTCGCTAGGATCATTGGAACACCATTTCCGATGCTTGAAATTCCCTTTCCGTAAAAGACTGACTGTTTGATGCATGACTTCAACTACTTCTTGGGCAGAGTCGCCTCCAGTGATGAGATCATCCACGTAGAAATCGCTCAAGACCACCTTAGATCCAACAGGAAACGATCTTCTTTCATCAATGGCCAATTGCTGCATGGCCCGAACTGCCAGAAAAGAAGCTGGCTTTGTGCCATAGGTAACGGTATCGAGTTTGAAAACTTGAATTTTCTGATGAGGCGCATCACGCCAAAGGATGCATTGCAGGTACGAGTCGGATTCAGCCATCCTAACGCACCTATACATTTGGCAAATGTCACCAGTCAAGGCTACTGGAAATGTTCTAAATTGCAAAAGAGTGTTGAAAAGCTTGCGTTGAATTGTTGGGCCTGTCATGAGGATTTCATTAAGCGAATAACCAGACGAAGACATAGCTGAACCATCAAACACAACTCTAAGCTTAGTGGTTGAGCTATCCTCTTTCAGCACGCAATGATGAGGTAAATAATACTTGCAGCGACTTAGCATGTGCGACTCAACAATAGACATGTGATTAAGGTCCACATAATCTTTGAAGAACGCGGAATACTGAGACTTCAACTCAGGATGACGCTCCAATTTGCGTTCCAGTTTACAAAAACGGCGATAAGCTTGCTGATAGGAATCCCCAATCAGATCCAGAGGATGTTTAACTGGAAGGCGAACCGAATATTTGACAGTGCCTAAACGAGCAAAAGTTTGTTTAAAATGGGCTTCACAGTCAAATTCCTCCTTAGTAGATTCATTTACTACACTAGAGCAGGATTTTAACTCCCAAAAACGACGTACGATTTCATCAAGCTTATGATCAGGGCTAGTAGTTGGCGTTGAAATCGAGCGAGTGGCCATCAATGAGGCAGGGCTTGTTGACGACGTTCCTCCTGTCACTATCCAACCTTATTGAGTTTTTTGGAGAATTGGTAAGCCAGGAGCGAGTTATATTGGCCAACGCATAACAATTCAAAAAACAGAGCAGCTCCAATCAGAAGATCGATTTGTTGCGGCTTAAAGAATTCTGGATCAGCCAATCGAATATTTGAGGGTATATTCCAACGATCAGTGCTAACACCATAGCTCGTCTGATTTCCAGTAATAGACGGAGCTATTAAAACTGAGATGCTAGCAGCGTAGTCAGTTGTTCGCGATCTAAGACTTATATCAGCTGCATAGCCTTTTGAGTCAACATTAGACTTCCCTAGTCCTGAAATCAAAGTAGGCGACCGATGCTTACGTAGCTGGAGGTAGTGAGCTAAACGGGATGTAATAATGTGCAGCTGCGAACCAGAATCGAGTAGAGCACGGCAAGGAACAAGAACACCAGTGCGACTCCTAACGCTGATGACAGCAGTTGCCAATAGCACAATGTCTTGACTGAGATTTTGGGCTACAAGTGTTGACGAGGATTTTGCAGCAGGTGCATGCGGAGCAGATATAATTTGAGAGCCCTCAATCTGAGTCTCAAAATGAAGAAGAGTGTGATGCTTGGCCTTACAACGATTGCAGGCTGTCGAATTGCACTCTTTCATTCTACGCCCCTTGCGCAGGCAATTAATGCAAAGAGACAGCTTCTTAACCTCGCGAAGACGCAGTTGCGGAGACAGGTTTACCAAAACGGGAGCAATTGTAAATCAAATGGCCTGATGATACACAAAACACGCATTCATTTGTGATGGAGTTAGTAGCGACAAAGGCTTTTCTACTGGTGTTAAGGGTTTTGCTTCTTTTTCTCACCTTGGAGCTAGGCGTATACGTTGCCATAGCGTGTTCCACATTTTCCAACCTTTGACATTGTCTATCCAAAAAAGCCATGAATTGTTCACAGGTCGGGATTGTATCCATCGGTGCTGTCTCCTCCCAACTGGTCTGAGTTGCCTTGTCCACTTCTGTAGCAAGCTGTGCACAATAATAAAGCCTGCAATCTGCTCAATGCTGCCCATGCCTTGAAGAGCGCGAATGTTGGCGTTTACGGTATCCGAAAGGGTTCGAAGTTTAACCGCTGACGACGACTCGATGCAATCCAAACCCAAAATCTCAGTGACATGTGCCTGAAAAATAAGACGCTTGTTATTAAACCGCTTTTTTAGTAAATCTAACGCAATTTAATAGTTAGCACTGCTGATTTCCAACGATGAAACACACTCCAGGGCTGGTCCTTTCAGGCACGATCGCAAATGCTGAAAATTCAATACATCTGATAATCCTGAGTCGCTGTCAATGATTGACGAGAACATTTAAATGAAATCTGCATACTTTGTGTAGCCTCCGCTGAACTCTGGAAGCTTAAGCTCAGGCAATCGAATCCGGCTCTGAGACAATGTGTGATTGTCAGCAGATGCTTCATGCCTCATGGTCGAACACAAAGGCGATGATGACTTTCGCTTATTAAAAGCCTTGCTCGTTAATAGCCTTGGCCTTAGCTTTATAAAACGGAGCACCAAGTGACGGAACTGCAGGATTATTAATCACCTCAACAGTATTCAGCATGTTGAATATGTTTTTGATTTTATATGTACACGCACGCGAAACAAAGTTCTAGAGCCACTGAATGTCGGACACTTGCAAGCTATTGTTTAAAGCACAGAGTATGTCAATCACAATTCAATTTATTGCCTCGAAAAACACTTTCATATATTAAAGTTTTGAATGCACTGAATTCTTGCGATTTACTTATTTTTGCAAGTGCAGCTGGTAACAACGTAACGATTTAATTGCACCAATATACCAAGGTCAAAAAGGGCAAACACCTTGAGCACAAGCAAATGCAAAGCGAATCGGGAGCAGCAATAGCAATGCAGAAACGATTGCTGCAGCGGTAAAATGTTTAAAGAGACAAGAGAAGATAATGCGCGGGCATCAATGCAGGTCAAACACCTTAATGCAAAAGTGTACGCAAAAACGAAGCGACAACAGCGAAAACGATAAAAGAGCGCGGGCGCGCTTTACAAACTCTATAAGTTAAATAATTTTTAATAATTTAAACAAATGGAGAGTAATCACATCGGGGTCACCAAATGTTGAGCTATTGAGCTTTTTCAATAGCTATCGAACTTCCGAAATGTCACTCAACAAATTATAAATGCTGCGAGATTGCATTGATGAGTATAGTACATATATTTAAATTTGCCTTCGTGGCCGAACTTAAATTAATTTACAAACTTTTAAAGTTGTGTTTTGCAACTAACCCCGATTTGGGCTGTGCAATAATAAACGATTTTTTCGTTTGTCGCGAAACAGACAAACGACCGAAGTTGAGCTACCGACGAATTTGATAAAACTGAACGGCTGCAGAACTGCAGCAGCGGCTTGCACTCAGCTGAAGGCCAAGGGCAAACAATAGAGAATGTAATAAACTAAATATAAGAGCTTATGAAAAACAATAGTTGGACTTTACGTTAAGTTGCTCTTATGCTGCGCAGAGCATGATAGGTTATAGCGATTAGAGATAAGAGAGTTATTGTTCTGTTGATGCTGGTTTTGGTTTAGTTAACTGCGTAACCAAATAATTATTAGAATTATTATTATTATTATTATTATTATTTTTATTATTATTATTATTATTATACTTATTTATTATTAGTTTAAAAAAAAATATGAAAACAATTTGGGTATAATAATGGATAATGTAAATGATTAATGATGAAAATCAGCGGAGACATTGACGGCTTCTATGCCCCGCAGTAGGCACCGTCACGGGAAAATACCTGTTTACTGTTCGAGTCCGGAGATTGCGGACCTGCACAGAAGATGCCACAGGCTTCGTCGTACCATACAACGTGCAAGGAATCGAAGTGAAGCAAATGAAAGGTCTGCAGAACATAAGCCCGTCGTTGGAGGGAGTTCGTGGAAGATGTAGATAGGGATCGCTGGGGAATGGGATACAAACTTGTGACCCAAAAGCTGTTTGCTCTGAAACCTGTTGAACCCAAAGAAGCCGTCCTGATGGAGAGCACAGTTGACGCGCTGTTCCCCCAGCACCCGACAAGGCCCCAGCGGTATTGGAGCCAAATGGAAGAAATCACTCTGTTTACTTTGGAAGAACTGGAGCAAGCCGTCCTCACAATGAAGGACAAAAAAGCACCTGGCCCGGATGGGATACCGAGTGAGATTTTGAAGTTAGTATACCACCAGATCCCAGGACTTCTAATGCACATCTATAATGCATGCTCGGTAGAGGGGGTATTCTTTATAGGCTGGAAAACCGCAAGGTTGGCACTGATCAACAAAGGAAAAGGCGATCCGGAATCCCCATCGTCCTACCGCCCGTTGTGTATGATAGACACAGCAGGAAAGGTGATGGAAAAGCTGATTAGGCTAAGGCTAACGACAGAAATCCGTAACTCCGTAATCGGAGTTCAAACTCGCCCTGAGCTCGGTCCGCAGCAGCCTTCTTGATCGATCGAGCTTGTAATAAGTGAAAAAGAAGTAGATGGCGTTTATGGCGACATGCAGGGTCTAGCTCGAAGCAATGTGTTAAACGGTTCCGGGCTAGTGTCCGAGGTGAGTCGATTTGGTCGACGGCAGAGGAGGGGTTTTAGTGGGTGCAAGCCCCACATACCTCCCTGCAACCGCAGATTAAGAGATGCGCACAGCCATTTCCCCTCGCCGAAAAAAAAAAAAATTATTATTATTATTATTATTATTATTATTATTATTATTATTATTATTATTGTTATTATTATTATTATTATTATTATTATTATTATTATTATTATGATTATTATTATTATTATTATTATTATTATTATTATTATCATTATTATTATTATTATTATTATAATTATTATTATAATTATTATTATTATTATTATTATTACTATTTTCATTTTTATTATAATTATTATTATTATTATTAAGACATAAAAACCTGAAAGAAAATCTAAGGGAAGGAACCCTAATATCAAACCAAATATGAGTGTTGCGGAAGCATTTAAAGTTACGGGTCAGGGGTTTGGATTTCCAGTACCGGCGGCCATCAGGGGTGTTCGCGCGGGCCCCGGGGCGTCGAGATCATGCAACCACGAAGCAACGCAGGAGGACCACTTGGCCAGCGTTGCTGATAAAGAGACAAGTGAGCAAGATGTGCTCACTGCGGATCCTTCAAATGCTAAGTATGGAATGGGAGAGGGAAATCAACCATTTCAAAGAAGCTCTAGGATTCAGAGGACTCCACCACGATCCATTACTCCAAAAAATGTGGCAAATAATGTGGCCGTTGCATTTGTGATTTTCTGACTGAGCAGACAGCTACCACCATTGGTAAGGATACCACATCAAGTATTGTGAACGCCGGAGTGAGAGAGAGAGAAAGAACTTCTAATGGCAAAATGCCTTGTAGTTGTAGCCAAGATAAAGGCGGCAACGAATCGGCAAAAGAACATCTCTAATGATGTTAAGCATGGCCTTCCCACCTTGAAGGAAAGCTTTTCAGCCATGAAGGCCTGCAGAGCAATTTTGAACGGCTTAGAGGAAGATGGAAAAAAGAGGAAACAAAATAAAGAGTAGGAAACAACATATACACCAACGGAGAAACGTTTAACATCCAGCCCTGCGGAGCAGAATGCTTAAAAAATGCACTAAGATGGTAGATTTAGAATCCAATTCAGAACGTTTGGTCATCTCGAAGAGGACTAAACTAAGGCTTAAGTTGGCTGCAAGAAAGAACGCAGAGGAACTAACGCCTTTGCCAAAAAACGATGTCCCCAGAAAGGAAACTAAAGAAACAGAAGGGAAGGATTAAAGCCAGGACAATAACGGAGGCGATCTTGATTCGTCCCAAGAGTGATCGGTCCTATGCCGATATTCTTAAGGAGATGAAAGATAAAGTGAACCCGTAAAGCTCGGGTGTCAAAGTAAGGACCATCCGAGAGACCCGAACTAGGGGTGTCCTACTGGAAATAGCACCTGGCTCGGAGAACAGTGTTGCTTTCCGGCAATCAATTACGGTGGCGCTGGGGGAACAAGCAGCTGTTTCCTCCTTGAAACCCAAGTGTTCGGTGGAGATCCGGGACATCGACTGTCTCACAGAGGCTGCCGATATAAAAGCAGCCCTTAAGCGGGATGTGTCCAATCTTGGAGATGTTAAGGTCGGATTCATCGCCGGGACGTTGAGAGGACAAGGTTGGCGGTGGTTGAGATGGATCATTTTGATGCATCTTGCTTCTTGGAGCGCGGTAAGATCCGCATTGGCTGGGTAAGCTGCCGAATTCGCGCTGTTACAGATGTCTTGGATATGGACATGTAGCCAAGGGGTGTAAGCGGCCTGATCGAAGCTCCATGTGCTATATATGTGGAGCAGCTGGATATAGAGCCCAGACGTGTGGAACGGCGGCACGCTGCTTCATATGTGCCGACAAGGGACTAAACGAAAAGGGACTTGGACACAGACCAGGATCCGGAAACTGCAACGCGTTCAAGGAAGCGCTCAAGAAGGCCAGAGAGAAAATTCAAATATTCGCGTCCTCCAGGCAAACATGAATAGGTGCCGAACAGCCAACGATTTACTCCATCAGTTGGCAAAAGAGAAGGGAGCTGACCTGGTACTGCTAAGCGAGCAGTACCGAAAGAAGGAGTCCACCTCTGGGTACTCTGATGACCTCGGTACGGCAGCTATCTGGGTGCTGGATCCCGGAAAGGTTCAAGTCTCCGGTCACGGCCGAGGGAATGGACATGTCTGGGTGAGGTGTGGAGCGGTGACCCTCTTTAGCTGCTATTTCACGCCCAACCAGACGATCCAAAGCTGCAGAGGCAAGCTGGACGGACTGGAAGATGCAGTGATGGGGTCTTCTGGACACAAGGTGGTAGCCGGAGATTTCAACGCGAAAGCCATGGAATGGGGTATGCCCTACCCCGACGAACGGGGTTGGAGATGGCAGCGAACGTTGGACTCATGGTGCTGAACATAGGAGATGTGTCTACTTTCCGGAGACCGGGACATGGACAAACAATACCTGATGTCTCATTCGGCTCGGAGCACCTTGGACCGCTCGTTTTAGGAGGGTCGTTGAGGACTACACCGTTAGTGACCACCAATATATAATATTTTATGTCAAAAACGGCGGCTCACAGCAAAGGGAGACACGAAGGCAACTCACCAGATGGAATCTGACTAGGATGGCGACCGACACCTTCCAGAGGAAGCTTGAGGAGGGCGCTGCATTGGTGGAAGATGAATATCAGAATGGTGGCGTAACAGCGGAGACACTGGCGGCTTCTACAATGAGCATCATCAGGACGGCTTGTGAGGCTTCTATGCCCCGCAGTAGGCCCTGTCAGGGGAAACGACCAGTTTATTGGTGGAGACCGGAGATAGCGGACCTGCGCAGGAGATGCCACAGGATTCGTCGTGTAAGGCGACGCGCGAGGAACCGAGATGAAGCTAACGAAAGGTCGGCTGAACATAAGGCTTCGAAAAAAGAACTGCGTCGAGCCATCAATTAGAGCAAGGCCCGTTGTTGGAGGAAGTTGGTAGAAGATGTGGACACGCATCCTTGGGGACTGGGCTACAAACTCATGACCCAGAAGATGGGGCTCTAAAACGCATCGAACCCAAAGAAGCCGTGCTGATGGAGAGCATATTTGATACCCTGTTCCCCCAGCACCCGACAAGGCCGCAGAGGTATTGGAACCAAATCAAAGATTTACCCTCGTTTACACTGAAAGAACTCGAGCAGGCGATCCTCACTATGAAGGACAAAAAGGCACCAGGCCCGGATGGGATACCGAGTGAGATTCTTAAGTTAGCATTCCACCAGAACCCAGAACTTCTGCTACGCATGTATAACGCATGTCTGGTAGAGGGAACAATCTTCACAGGCTGGAAAACCGCAAGGTTGGCACTCATCAGCAAAGGAAAAGGCAATTGGGACTCCCCATCGTCCTACCGCCCGTTGTGTATGCTAGACACAGCAGGATAGGTGATGGAGAAGCTTATAAAGTTCAGGCTAACGTCAGCAATTCGCAACGCCGGTGGACTCTCGCCGAGGCAGTACGGTTTTAGGACGGGCAGGTCTACTAGAGATGCGGTTCTTGAGGTAGTTGCAGCGGTCAAAAGTGCCGAGGACCATAACCAATTCTCGCGACGAATGGTCATTCTAGCAACTTTGGACGTTAAGAATGCGTTTAACTAGGCTAAGTGGACAGATATGATGGAGGCTCTGGAACACAACTTGAAGGTGCCGGATCGCGGACTCCTCTACGAGACCAAGGAGGGAGTGCAGAGATAGATGATCACATCGGGGGCGGCTCAAGACGCAACGGCACCTACGACGGACTTCTTAGACAGGAAAAGAAGGCCGATATGGATTTGGCGCAGGAGGAAACGGAATTTACATTGAGCTCGAACCCGCCCTGAGCAAAGCATGGAGCTGCCTGCTTGAGCGACCAAGCGGATAAAGAAAGAAATAATGCGAGAAAGAATGCGAGCAAAAGAAGTAATTTGTCAAACGGAAACGTTTAGCATCCAGCCCTACGGAGCAGAATGCTAAAAAAAATACGCACTAAGACGGTTTTTAGAATCCAATTCAGAGCGTTTGGTCATCTCGAAGAGGACTAAGCTAAGGCTTAAGTTGGCTGCAAGAAAGAACGCAGAAGAACTAACGCCTTTGCCAAAAAACGATGTCCCCAGAAAGGAAACAGAAGAAAAAGAAGGGAAGGATTAAAGCCAGGACAAGAACGGAGGCGATCTTGATGCGTCCAAAGAGAGATCGGTCCTATGCCGATATTTTTAAGGAGATGAAAGATAAAGTGAACCCGGAAAGCTCGGGTGTCAAAGTAAGGACCATCCGAGAGACCCGAACTAGGGGTGTCCTACTGGAAATAGCACCTGGCTCGGAGAACAGTGTTGCTTTTCGGCAATCAATTACGGTGGCGCTGGGGCAACAAGCAGCTAATTCCTCCTTGAAACCCAAGTGTTTTGTGGAGATCCGGGACATTGACTGTCTCACAGAGACTGCCGATATAAAAGCAGCCCTTAAGCGGGATGTGTCCAATCTTGGAGATGTTAAGGTCGGATTCATCGCCGCGACGTTGAGAGGACAAAGGTTGGCGGTGGTAGAGATGGATCAGTTTGATGCATCTTAGGGATCATTCAAGTATTACGTAACGCATTTTAGTGGGGGGGGGGCACATTTTTTCATTTACCGCTTTGTTTTCGTTTTATGTTTTGCTTGTTATCTGATCTTCGCTGCACAGTTTTTTTATGAACATTTTTTGCTGCGCAGTGCACATCGAAGATGTAGATGTAGACGTAGATGTTGTTGTTGGAATTACTCCGTTATTTTTTATAGGCACCAAAACAAAGAATAACGGATTGTAATTAACTGTTTTTAGAATATTGTTTCATTTATTCTCGCAAGTTGGCAAACCTTTTCGTGTATATTTCACCAGTATTCGTTCAGTTAATGCAGAAGCACATTGCTCTAGTCGGTATTATTAAAGTAAGTTTATAGTGTTTATACTGCAATGTCCTCAAAAGAGGGAAATTCGTATAATCAGCTGTTCTTGGCCAATAAAGGCTCTCATGCTGACTTGCCAGCGTAACTGTGTCAAAAAAATGCCAACGAAATTTGGAAAACGGCTAAAGAAAAACTAAAAAATAAAGAAAAGTTTAGAGAACATATAACTGGTGTTATACGAGAGTTGAAGATGAAGATCACGAAGAAGAAAGCAACAATGCTTAGTTATTTTACACAGGTAAGTTTACTGCTAAAATGTTATAATGACATAAGTAGTATTATATGTAATCCAAACCTTGATTTTCCATAAAAAAAACTGGTCACAAGTATTATATATTTCTAGCTACCTATGAAAACATCAAACACGCCAGCAACACAAAGGCCCAATGTTCCCTCGACTTCGCGTGCTCTTCATCAAAAACAGGTGCAACTGCTTGTATATGTTGTATATTATGTTCTTTTTTATCGGATGTGTCAATAATAACTATTCTTAATTTATTTTCTCTTGGTCTATAGGATTCGGATGCTGTAGCTTCATCCACGTTTTCATCTCTTATGGAATCGATTATCACAGTCACTGGACATGAAAGCACTGCCGTCAAACGAAATATGAGCGATAACGATGAGCAAAGTGAGAATAATAAAGAGACACCGTCTACGGAACCACACACGACTTTGATTGATTCGGGCATCACTAAAAATGTTCCAAGCAAACCGGCTCAAGAAAATCTTATGAAGAAAATTGGTCAACTGCAACAGAGAATAAATGTTCTTACTGAAGCAAGGGACACTGGTATAGCCAAAAATGATGTTCACGACGAAATAAACAAGCTACGCAAAGAGTTGAAAAAAGAAGAGAAATGCTTAAAGAAAAAAAAAAGACTCCGCTAAGCGTGCAAAAATATTTCGAGCCAAGGAAAAATTGGAGAAAACTGAACGTCAGAGAAACAATCCTGCTGCGGCACAACCTTGAACTGGCCCTGGACAGCCACCTTTAGTTGACGCGCAACCTGCTCTCTTAGAGACCATAATTAATATTGCTATTCATGGCAGCGCTGCTGATGAACGCCGCCGAACAGAGATGATTAGGAGTTTTCTCACTTTGTCCGACCTGCATGAGAGGCTGTTGTTAATGGGATTTGAAATTTCTCGAAGCGGCTCATATCTTCATTTACTCCCACGAATTTCTAACACTCAAGAGGGAAGAAGGCACGTAAGTACCGTACCGGTAAAGTTAGCAAGACCACAGACCGAGATGCACAAAAAGCACGAGGACGGAGAATTCTGCACTGCTTCAATCAGGTCATTGGAATCTCTTGCGTCGCTTCTGGGACCGCAGCAAGTATTCGTTCTCTCACAAGACGATAAGGCACGTATACCAATAGGTTTACCGGCAGTGAAAAGTCAGAGCCCTCTTTCAATGCATATGGAATACAGAATACTTTTACCTGATCATGACTGGGTCGTGGCAGAGCGGCACAAACTTATTCCTTCTGTATACGCCGGTGTATACGTGGAACCTAACAATTTTGGTAAGGAAGAAGCTGTTGAGTACAGCGGGCCGACACACATATCCATAAGGAGCGGGAAACACGCATCCTCCACAGCGAACACCCATGCTTATGATTTCGAATCACTTTTATCAATACCTTCATTCAAACCCTTAGTGATGACAGAATCGAACACCGTGAAGCATGTGATCATCATCTTTGTAGATGGTGGGCCTGACGAAAACCCGCGTTATCGCAAAGTCAAGAACTTTGCGTTTGAACACTTTAAAAAATACAACCTGGACGCCCTGTTTATAGCGACTAATACTCCTGGGCGGAGCGCATATAACCGAGTTGAGCGTCGCATGGCTCCCCTCAGCAAACGACTGGCAGGCGTCATTCTGCCTTATGAACATTTTAGTTCACATCTTGACGGTAAAGGAGTGACTACGGATGATGATTTGGAAAAACGCAATTTTCAGCACGCTGGGGAAACACTTGCTGAAGTGTGGAGAGAAATGAAAATTGATAATTTAGACGTATCGGCGGAGTATAGACAGCCCGAAGATAGCATGCAGGATCCAGCAGAACCAAATCTGGCGTGGTATAGCGTTCACGTCCGTGAATCGCAATATTTCTTACAGGTTATAAGATGCGCAAATGAATCCTGCTGTTCGCCATCAAGAAGTGCATTGAAGTCTGTATTTGCGGATACTTTCATGCCGCCACCTTGCCCAATACTTCAAACCCCAAGCAACCTTGTAGTACCCAGTTTGCTGGACAAAGGAACATCAAAGTTTTCTCCACTTCTAGTGAGGTTGTCCGTTAATCTGGTACCTCCACTAGAAGGGTTTAAGCAGATGCCGTATGATTTCTTTTGTCCAACTGTGCAATCCGACCTTAAGAAAAAAGTATGTCGAACCTGTGGGATCTACTTTACATCTCACAAGAGTGTTAATATGCACTGTCGCCACGTGCATAGCAATATTCCCTAAGACCATTGTGAAACTAGAGTACGGCCACAGCGCCTTGCTGCCAGAAGGGCAAATGAGCTTCTCTACATTGTGCGTCGTTTAGGAACATCGTCTGAGGATGCTGACTGGCTCGACGAAAAGGTTGATGCAGGTGGCTTGAAAATTCCAGAACCGTCTTCTTCTGCACTCCAAGTGCCAGTGATGAAAGAATCTGAGTGGCTAGCAAACCCGTGGACAGAGGAGCTGTAACTTCAATCGAACTGTTTTTATAGAACTACTTAGATACTTGGTTAATTGTTGATTATTTTTTAATTTTGTTAAGAATACGATTTTATTTCGAGTAAAATATTTAATTTCAGTTGGGCTTCTGTTTATAATTGCATTCCTAAAGGTTAAAATAAACATGTTATGTATTTTAAGAGTTTATTAGTAAAAAAAAAAAGCTAAAATAAAATAGGAATGACGGAGAAAAACAATTGTGTGTGTGTAAAGCCAGAAATTTATTGGAAAAAAAAAACAAAATACACAGGTGATGCGGATAAAAAACTCTTGTTTTATTTAGTATGATTACCGCAAAAGCAATTAAAACTATACCAAGGACAAAAACTATAACATAACTTTTAGCGCCTTTAGGGTAAAAATGGTCACTTGAGTGTTACGTACCGTTTAAAGAGTTGGAAGGGGGGGGGGGGGGTACAGAAAAACGTAACGGAGCGTTACAAGGGGGGGAGGGGGAGTCTAAAATCTTAAAAAAATGCGTAACGTATTACTTGAATGATCCCTTACTTCTTGGAGCGCGGTAAGATCCGCATTGGCTGGGTAAGCTGCCGAATGCGCGCTAGCCAAGGGGTGTAAGGGGCCAGATCGAAGCTCCATGTGCTATAAATGTGGAGCAGCTGGATATAGAGCCCAGACGTGTGTAACGGCTGCACGCTGCTTCATATGTGCCGACAAGGGACTAAACGAAGAGGGACTTGGACACAGACCAGGATCCGGAAACTGCAACGTGTTCAAGGAAGCGCTCAAGAAGTCCAGAGAGAAAATCCAATGATTCACGTCCTCCAGGCAAACATGAATAGGTGCCGAACAGCCAACGATTTACTCCATCAGTTGGCAAAAGAGAAGGGAGCTGACCTGGTACTGCTAAGCGAGCAGTACCGAAAGAAGGAGTCCACCTCTTGGTACTCTGATGACCTCGGTACGGCAGCTATCTGGGTGCTGGATCCCGGAAAGGTTCAAGTCTCCGGTCACGGCGGAGGGAATGGACATGTCTGGGTGAGGTGTGGAGCGGTGATCTTCTTAAGCTGCTATTTCACGCCCAACCAGACGATCCAAAGCTGCAGAGGCAAGCTGGACGGACTGGAAGATGCAGTGATGGGGTCTTCTGGACACAAGGTGGTAGCCGGAGATTTCAACGCGAAAGCCCTGGAATGGGGTATGCCCTACCCCGACGGACGGGGTAAGCTCGTGTTGGAGATGGCAGCGAACGTTAAACTCATGGTGCTGAACATAGGAGATGTGTCTACTTTCCGGAGACCGGGACATGGACAAACAATACCTGATGTCTCATTCGGCTCGGAGCGCCTTGGACCGCTCGTTTTAGGAGGGTCGTTGAGGACTACACCGTTAGTGACCACCAATATATAATATTTGATGTCAAAAACGGGGGCTCACAGCACAGGGAGACACGAAGGCAACTCACCAGATGGAATCTGACTAGGATGGCGACCGACACCTTTCAGACGAAGCGTAGCAGCGGAGACACTGGCGGCTTCGACAATGAGCGTCATCAGGACGGCTTGTGAGGCTTCTATGCCCCGCAGTAGGCCCCGTCACGGGAAACGACCAGTTTATTGTTGGAGACCGGAGATAGCGGACCTGCGCAGGAGATGCCACAGGCCTCGTCGTGCAAGGCAACGCGCGAGGAACCGAGATGAAGCTAACGAAAGGTCGGCCGAACATAATGCTGCAAACTGCGTTGAGCCATCAATCAGAGCAAGGCTCGGTGTTGGAGGGAGTTGGTAGAAGATGTGGACAGGGATCCCTGGGGACTGGGCTACAAACTCATGACCCAAAAGATGGGGCTCTGAAATCCGTCGAACCCAAAGAAGCCGTGCTGATGGAAAGCATAGTTGATACCCTGTTCCCCCAGCACCCGACAAGGCCGCAGAGGTATTGGAACCAAATCGAAGATTTACCCTCGTTTACACTGAAAGAACTCGAGCAGGCGATCCTCACTATGAAGGACAAAAAGGCACCAGGCCCGGATGGGATACCGAGTGAGATTCTTAAGTTAGCATTCTACCAGAACCCAGAACTTCTGCTACGCATGTGTAACGCATGTCTGGTAGAGGGAGTATTCTTCACAGGCTGGAAAACCGCAAGGTTGGCACTCATCAGCAAAGGAAAAGGCAATTGGGACTCCCCATCGTCCTACCGCCCGTTGTGTATGCTAGACACAGCAGGATAGGTGATGGAGAAGCTAATAAAGTTCAGGCTAACTTCCGCAATTCGCAACGCCGGTGGACTCTCGCCGAGGCAGTACGGGTTCAGAACGGGCAGGTCTACCAGAGATGCGGTTCTTGAAGTTCTTGCACCGGTCAAAAGTGCCGAGGACCATAAGCACTTCTCGCGACGAATGGTCATTCTAGCAACTTTGGACGTTTAGAATGCGTTTAACTCGGCTAGGTGGACAGATATGATGGAGGCTCTGGAACACAACTTGAAGGTGCCGGATCGCGGACTCCTCTACGAGACCAAGGAGGGAGTGCAGAGATAGATGATCACATCGGGGGCGGCTCAAGGCTCTATCCTAGGACCGGATCTCTGGAACGCCACCTACGACGGACTTCTGAGACAGGAAATGCCGGAGGAGTCATGCCTGGGTTGGTATGCTGACGATATTGCTGCATTCGTTGCAGCAAGCCAAATGGAACGGGCCCAACTCAAGCTAAACCAAGTGATGAGAACTGTTGGAAGCTGGATGGCAGAACATGGTCTATCACTTGCACTACAAAAGACGGAATTTGTAGTCCTGACGAAGAAAAGAATACCGACGATCGTCCCAGTGAAAGTCGGAGATGTTAGAATCATGTCGAAACCTGCAGTCAAGTATCTTGGCATGCTTATCCGTACAAAGCTAAGCTTTTATCACCAGATTAAACAGGCGGCTGACAATGCTACGGGTGGCGTGACCGCGCTTTGTAGGCTGATGGCAAGCGCCGCCTGCTGATGAGCGCAGTTCAATCGGTATTGCTGTATGGAGCAGAGATTTGGGCCAACTCTCTGGAAAAAGAGATGTACCGGATGAGGCTCGCACAGGTCCAACGAAGAGGGGCCTTGAGAGTGGCATCGGCCTATCGCACGGTGTTGGAGCCTGCGGTATTGGTGATAGCTGGAGTGACGCCAATCCACCTCATTTTATTGAAGAAAGCGGCGCGTGACGGGAAAACGGCACCTCAAGATGAGAAAGCCCACACACTCTGCAAATGGCAGAGTCTCTGGCAGAGGGAAAGTCATGGAAGATGGACGGCACGTCTCATCACAGACGTGGAGCGTGGTGAATCAAAAGGAAGCATGGCGAGGTAGATTTCTACCTTACACAGCTTCTCTCTGGACAAGGTTACTTTCGCCATTACCTTCACCGAATGGGAAAGTCACAATCTGATGAATGTTTGTACTGTCCCGGATGCAGAGACTATGCGGAACATGCATTCTTTGCGTGTCACAAGTGGGCAAGGCAGCGCTCGATGCTTGCTCAGCAAACAGCGAGTGAAATAACACCGGACACCGTAGTAGCAGTGATGCTTCAGAGAGACGTGAAATGGGGCCGAGTGGCACAATTTAATCAGAGGATGCTTAAAATCAAAAAGGCCGATATAGATCTGGTGCAGGAGGAAACGGAGCTTACATTGAGCTCGAACCCGCCCTGAGCACAGCATGGAGCTGCCTGCTTGAGCGACCAAGCGCATAAAGAAAGAAAGAATGCGAGAAAGATGAAGATGGCACCTAAGGCCACAAGAAGGATCTAGCCCGAAGCAATGTGTCAAACGGTTCCAGGCAAGTGTCCGAGAAGAGAAGAGTCGATTTGGTCAACGGCAGGGGAGAGGTTTTAGTGGGTGCAAGCCCCACTTACCTCTCTGCAATAGCAGATCGAGAGATGCGTACTGGCATTTCCCCTCCCCACAAAAAAAAAATAAAATTTATATTTATAATTATTATTATTACTATTATTATTATTATTATCGAACGGCAAAAGAACATCTCTAATGATGTTAAGCATGGCCTTGCCACCTTGGAGGAAAGCTTTTCAGCCATGAAGGCCTGCAGAGCAATTTGGAACGGCCTTGAGGAAGATGGAAAAAAGAGGACACAAAATAAAGAGCAGGAAACAACATATACACCAACGGAGAAACGTTAAGCATCCAGCCCTACGGAGCAGAATGCTAAAAAACGCACTAAGACGGTAGATTAAGAATCTATTTCAGAACGTTGGGTCATCTCGAAGAGGACTAAACTAAGGCGAAAGTTGGCTGCAAGAAAGAACGTAGAGGAACTAACGCCTTTGCCAAAAAAACGATGTCCCCAGAAAGGAAACAGAAGAAAAAGAAGGGAAGGATTAAAGCCAGGACAAGAACGGAGGCGATCTTGATGCGTCCCAAGAGAGATCGGTCCTATGCCGATATTTTTAAGGTGATTAAAGATAAAGTGAACCCGGAAAGCTCGGGTGTCAAAGTAAGGACCATCCGAGAGACCCGAACAAGAGGTGTCCTACTGGAAATAGCACCTGGCTCGGAGAACAGTGTTGCTTTTCGGCAATCAATTACGGTGGCGCTGGGGGAACAAGCAGCTGTTTCCTCCTTGAAACCCAAGTGTTCGGTGGAGATCCGGGACATCGACTGTCTCACAGATTCTGCCGATATAAAAGCAGCCCTTAAGCGGGATGTGTCCAATCTTGGAGATGTTAAGGTCGGATTCATCCCCGGGACGTTGAGAGGACAAAGGTTGGCGGTGGTCGAGATGGATCAGTTTGATGCATCTTACTTCTTGGAGCGCGGTAAGATCCGCATTGGCTGGGTAAGCTGCCGAATTCGCGCTGTGACAGATGTCTTGGATATGGACATGTAGCAAAGGGGTGTAAGGGGCCTGATCGAAGCTCCATGTGCTATAAATGTGGAGCAGCTGGATATAGAGCCCAGACGTGTGGAACGGCGGCACGCTGCTTCATATGTGCCGACAAGGGACTAAACGAAGAGGGAGTTGGACACAGACCAGGATCCGGAAACTGCAACGCGTTCAAGGAAGCGCTCAAGAAGGCCAGAGAGAAAATTCAAATATTCGCGTCCTCCAGGCAAACATGAATAGGTGCCGAACAGCCAACGATTTACTCCATCAGTTGGCAAAAGAGAAGGGAGCTGACCTGGTACGGCTAAGCGAGCAGTACCGAAAGAAGGAGTCCACCTCTTGGTACTCTAATGACCTGGATACGGCAGCTATCTGGGTGCTGGATCCCGGAAAGGTTCAAGTCTCCGGTCACGGCGGAGGGAATGGACATGTCTGGGTGAGGTGTGGAGCGGTGATCTTCTTTAGCTGCTATTTCACGCCCAACCAGACGATCCAAAGCTGCAGAGGCAAGCTGGACGGACTGGAAGATGCAGTGATGGGGTCTTCTGGACACAAGGTGGTAGCCGGAGATTTCAACGCGAAAGCCCTGGAATGGGGTATGCCCTACCCCGACGGACGGGGTAAGCTCGTGTTGGAGATGGCAGCGAACGTTAAAATCATGGTGCTGAACATAGGAGATGTGTCTACTTTCCGGAGACCGGGACATGGACAAACAATACCTGATGTCTCATTCGGCTCGGAGCGCCTTGGACCGCTCGTTTTAGGAGGGTCGTTGAGGACTACACCGTTAGTGAACACCAATATATAATATTTGATGTCAAAAACGGGGGCTCACAGCACAGGGAGACACGAAGGCAACTCACCAGATGGAATCTGACTAGGATGGCGACCGACACCTTTCAGACGAAGCGTAGCAGCGGAGACACTGGCGGCTTCGACAATAAGCGTCATCAGGACGGCTTGTGAGGCTTCTATGCCCCGCAGTAGGCCCCGTCACGGGAAACGACCAGTTTATTGTTGGAGACCGGAGATAGCGGACCTGCGAAGGAGATGCCACAGGCTTCGTCGTGCACTGAACCGAGATGAAGCTAACGAAAGGTCGGCCGAACATAATGCTGCAAACTGCGTTGAGCCATCAATCAGAGCAAGGCTCGGTGTTGGAGGGAGTTGGTAGAAGATGTGGACAGGGATCCCTGGGGACTGGGCTACAAACTCATGACCCAAAAGATGGGGCTCTGAAATCCGTCGAACCCAAAGAAGCCGTGCTGATGGAAAGCATAGTTGATACCCTGTTCCCCCAGCACCCGACAAGGCCGCAGAGGTATTGGAACCAAATCGAAGATTTACCCTCGTTTACACTGAAAGAACTCGAGCAGGCGATCCTCACTATGAAGGACAAAAAGGCACCAGACCCGGATGGGATACCGAGTGAGATTCTTAAGTTAGCATTCTACCAGAACCCAGAACTTCTGCTACGCATGTGTAACGCATGTCTGGTAGAGGGAGTATTCTTCACAGGCTGGAAAACCGCAAGGCTGGCACTCATCAGCAAAGGAAAAGGCAATTGGGACTCCCCATCGTCCTACCGCCCGTTGTGTATGCTAGACACAGCAGGATAGGTGATGGAGAAGCTTATAAAGTTCAGGCTAACGTCAGCAATTCGCAACGCCGGTGGGCACTCGCCAAGGCAGTACGGTTTTAGGACGGGCAGGTCTACTAGAGATGCGGTTCTTGAGGTAGTTGCACCGGTCAAAAGGGCCGAGGACCATAACCACTTCTCTCGACGAGTGGTCATTCTAGCAACTTTGGACGTTTAGAATGCGTTTAACTCGGCTAGGTGGACAGATATGATGGAGGCTCGGGAACACAACTTCAAGGTG
>JARNME010000501.1:0-68454 GCA_030179655.1 Scaptomyza flava | reverse complement strand
CAAGGCTGCAGCAGGGGTGCACGCTGCCTTAAAGATTCTCCGATGCAGATGGGGATGCCACCAGCTGTCTTCGTTCCAAATTTGGTGACTGTATCTTACAGTTTGTTTAAAGTGGAGAAAGGAATGCTGGGGCGACATGGGCGGGCGTGGCATCCAAATTTTTGGCGCAGATCTATGTGGAATGTCAATTGCTATCTTCATACCAAATTTGGTGACTCTAGCTCAAAGTTTGTAAATGGTGGGACAGGGGGCAGAATGGGTGGGCGTGGCATCCAAATTTTGGTTGCAGATCTATGTGAAATGTCAATTGCTATCTTCATACCAAATTTTGTAACTCTAGCTCAAAGTTTGTAAAAAGTGGAGAAAGTGAAGCTGGGGGCGATCTGGGCGGGCTTGGTATCCAAATTTTTGATGCAGATCTATGTGGAGCTCTGCCAGCCATCTGCACAGCCACACCGGCACCCAGGAAACACCACGTTACCCATCCCAGCCCAATCCCACACAAGCCTTTAACGAAGAGGCAAGTAGAGGCAACAAGTCAGAAGGCTCTAGTCGGGAGAGCCCGACTAGAAGATACCCTGAATCCAGTTGCAATAAATAAATTAAATTTATGTAAGACTTTGGTATACTGGCTTAGCTTCCATCGTTTAAGTTCAATATCTCCGGTGTTTCTCAACCGATATGGACGAAAGTTTCAGAAAAGTTCTATCATTATCCATTACTTCAACCCTCATTTTTAGATTTTCCAAATTCGATATTTTATTGTTATCGATATTATGTGTATATCGGAAACCAGAATAGTTATCGATAATTTGAAGCAAACTTGTTCTGCTCATGGTATAGGAGAACTTAAATCCAAAATCAGAAGTCTCTAGCTCTTGTAGTCTCTGAGATCCACGCGTTCATACAGACGGACAGACGGACAGACAGACGGACAGACGGACATGGCTATATCGTCTCGGCTGTTGATGCTGATCAAGAATATATATACTTTATAGGGTCGGAGATGCTTCCTTCTGCCTGTTACATACTTTTGCACAAAACCATTATACCCTTATTTACCCATTTTATGGGTTAAGGGTATAAAAAGGTGGAGACCCTTATTCAGCAAATGGTAATGCAACTCACAGTCCAGTTTACCCAGATGTTATCCAACTTCATGTCTGCCCTTAATCAATGCAAATAAAATTAAAAATTACCCTTTGGATCGCTAACGGCCTATGCAACAGTAAGGCCGAAGTAGAGCACTACATCAAGACGAACAATATCGATGTGCTCCTTGTAGCTGAAACTCATTTCACTAACCGATCCCACTTTCAAATGCATAATTATAATCTCATCACGGCAAGCCACCCCAGAGGTGGGTCTGCAATTATTATCAAAACAGGAATCTCCTAAGCAGAGCAAGAGCCGATACAGCATGCTTGGGTCAAGGCAGCTATAGTCACCCTCAACAGTCCGCTCGGAAATCTGAAGTAAGCCGCATTTTACTTTCCACCACGACACAACATATCGCAGACCATGTATGAGCAAGTGGTCGATAGTCTCGGCAACAAATTTATCGCGTGCGGTGATTTCAACGCAAAAAGCACTTGTGGAGCTCGAAGCTGACTAACACCAAAGGCTCAGCTCTCTTAAACTGCATTTGGAGCCGACACTTGACCTGCCATTCCCCTGGTGAGCCTACCTATTGGCCTACTGACCCAAATAAATTGCCAGACGGTGTTGACTTTGCGATCGCCAAAGGCTTACACCCCAGACAAATTAGCACAGGCATCAGTATAGATCTTCACTCCGACCATAGCGCTGTAACGCTAAGTGTATACACCCCTGTTCTTGCTGTCAGCAAACCTTCGCCTATTCTGGGCAGAGGTGCTAATATAGCTAGATTCCGCTCTTGGCTGGAGCAGCACGTGGACCCAAATGCTGTTCTTCAATTGGCGCAGACATAGACATTGCTGCAGAGGCTCTAACAAGAAACATCCACAATGCTGCAAGCTTAAGCAATCCGCCAACAAGAGCAGCCCGTGCTCCTCATAACCGAGACAGACATCTTTGGTCGAATGAGGTATCTATGAAAATAAGAGAAACAAGTGGAAACGTTGCAGTCGGACGCAACCGACTGCGGCATACTCGATACCAGTATTAAAAATTTTGATCCATCCATGTGGGATGTCAATTGCTATCTTCATACCAAATTTGGTGACTCTAGCTCGAAGTTTGTATAAAGTGGGGAAAGGGGGGCTGGGGGCGGTATGGGTGGAATTGCATCCAAATTTTTGATGCAGATCTTTGTGGAATGTCAATTGCTATCTTCATACCAAATTTGGTGACTCTAGCTCAAAGTTTGTAAAAGTGGGGAAAGGGGGGCTGGGGGCGGTATGGGTGGAATTGCATCCAAATTTTTGATGCAGATCTTTGTGGAATGTCAATTGCTACCTTCATACCAAATTGGTGACTCTAGCTCAAAGTTTGTATAAAGTGGGGAAATGGGGGCTGGGGGCGGTATGTTTGGGCGTGGCATCCAAATTTTTGGTGCAGATCTATGTGGGATGTCAATTGCTATCTTCATACCAAATTTGGTGACTCTAGCTCGAAGTTTGTATAAAGTGGGGAAAGGGTGGCTGGGGGCGGTTTGGTTGGGCGTGGCATCCAAATTTTTGCTGCAGATCCTTGTGGAATGTCAATGCTACCTTCATACCAAATTTGGTGACTCTAGCTCAAAGTTTGTATAAAGTGGGGAAATGGGGGCTGGGGGCGGTATGTTTGGGCGTGGCATCCAAATTTTTGCTGCAGATCCTTGTGGAATGTCAAATGCTACCTTCATACCAAATTTGGTGACTCTAGCTCAAAGTTTGTATAAGGTGGGGAAAGGGGGGAGGAATGGATGGGCTAGGCTCCAAAACTTTGATGCAGATTGTTGGGGGTCGTTGCCAGCTATCTTCCTACCAAATTTGGTGGCTCTAGCTCCACTACTCTGGAATATACACGCATTCCCGTTTTGACGAAGCGTTGGGGCGATGGGGGTGGCTAGGGCGGTATTGGTGGGCGTGGCATCCAAACTTTTGATGCAGTTTTTTGGGGGTCATCATCAGCTAAATTGGCACCAAATTTGGTGGCTCTAGCTCAAAAACTGTGGGAGATATAGCCATTTCTGATTTCAAAATGCAGGGGGGCTGGGGGCGGAATGGGTGGGCGTGGCTCCAAAACTTTGATGCAGTTTTTTGGGGGTCGTTACCAGCTAGCTTCCTACCAAATTTGGAGGCTCTAGCTCCACTACTCTGGAAGATACACGCATTCCCGTTTTTACGAAGCGTTGGGGCATCTGGGGGCGGCTACAGCGGTATTGTTGGGCGTGGCATCCAAACTTTTGGTGCAGTTTTTGGGGGGTCATCATCAGCTAAATTGGCACCAAATTTGGTGGCTCTAGCTCAAAAACTGTGGGAGATATAGGCTTATTTGACTTTAAATTTCGGGGGGTCTGGGGGCGGAATGGGGGGGCGTGGCTCCAAAATTTTGATGCAGTTTTTGGGGGTTGCTAGTAGCTATCTTCTTACCAAATTTGGTAGTTCTAGCTGTAAGGATGTGCGAAAATATGTGGATTTATCGGTTTTTGAGTTATCGAATTTATCGATTTGCCAGCCCCCCAGTATCGTGAGAACCCCCATCTTGACACTTTAATTACTATCCATAGATAAAGAGAATTGGAAAGTATCAAGTCTCTAGCTTGAAGGGTGTGGAAAAAACTTGCATACATACGGACGGACAGACGGACAGACGGACAGACACCATGACGGACATTGCACAAACCCAATATACTCTTTACCTTCGGTATCGAGTATAAAAATGCGCCTTCGGCACATATGGCAAGTAAGCCGCAATCCCCGGGATAAGGCTTTACTCAACCGTGCAACTAAGGAGTTGAAGGAGACCATGACCCGTCAACAATCTCTGGAATGCCACGGGCCAAAAAAAAAAAGCCTGTCGTAAGAAGCTCACCACTACGTGGAGCTAGCGGGTTATGGTGCCGACCAATGCAGAAAAAGCTCAAGAATTTTTCAACGTTTGTTAATGACGCATCGTCATCCACGAGACTCTCGAAAAGGCACATAAAGTTTCTAAACTCCGAATGTTTACCACTAAATTTCGGTAGACGCATTTTCGGCAGTTGAGATCGCTGGCTCGAATTCATTGAGAAATCATGTTGTACCTGTGTGTCGAATCGTGGCTTAATTGCATTCATAAACAACGCTTTTGTTATGACACACAAATCCTCTAACGGCCCTCTGCTTTCGTTAGCTGGATTTAAACTGTCCAGCTCTGCCTGTAAATTTATAGCTTTTCAACATACCCTTCTAATAATTCTAATCGACATGCTAACTCTGTTTTGTCGGATGAGATTTTTTTTAATTTAAAGGCGGTTTGCATGCGAGCAATGTCAGCACTAACTTTATCAAACTTCTGCAAACATATGTTAACTTAACATTAGACTTAGATGCTGCTGGCTTTTCGAGTGACAGTTTATCTGATTCAGACATATCTAAGCTGACTAAAAACAACCTTTAACAAACGCAGAAAACAGTTCGGAACACTTTGTGAGCTACCCTAACGCACGCACTGTGAATATTTAACAAAACGCCAAGCTGCTTATTGAACACAACACGCACTCTTGGCGATATGTGAACAAACAAACGAAAACGGTCCATCGACCGAGAATACGCAAGTCAAGCGGTGCTGCAGCCACTTTGTTGGTACAGCTGTAAATATGCATGGTTGTGGGGGGGGGGGGGGGGGAGGGGGGTTAAACAAGTACAGAGAGAATTTGGAGCGAACGCGCGCACAAAACGAACAGACGATCAAGCCAAGCTTTACCCACAAGCAAAGCGGGGATGAAAACAACAAGCGGCAAAATTTGGCGCGAGCGCACGCATAGACAAACCAATGGATAGAATAAATGCAAGCGCAAGCAAAGAGCGAAGAAAGGTTAACGAACGAGAACAATCAGAGGTTAATGCACAAAAATGTTTAGCAAAGTTTGTGTGTATGTGCGAGTGCAAACATATGTTTTAATGTATGTTTATTTATTGTTACGTAGCGATTAGTTGAGAAGCGAAAACAAAAAAAAAAACACTTTGCAGTTGCACAAACACACGAACTATATGAAACGCAATAAATAGACCACCGTTTGAAACCTTAATTTTGTTTCTTGTATTGAATTTTTATTTATTCACTTTTATATATATGTATGAAAATATGTTGTTTAAATCAAATACACAAAGTGCCAGAAATTGAGCTGTTTCTACGTGTATGAACGTATGTACATACACATAAGAATCACAAATTTTGATATTTTTGTCGATGGCAGCGACACACAGTGGGGCCATTTGAGTTTTTTCATATCAAAAATCATAACTTTTGAACCAAATGAGATAATCGAACAATTTAAAAAGCATATGATAGATAATTAATCAACCTATAAAATGAGCGTTTGAAATGAATTCTACGATTTTTCTGTGCCTATTTATGGGTATGCAAAGTTGAAATTTGTGGAAAATCAGCTTTACGGGAAGGAAAAAAAATATTTTTTAAATTTTTTGATTTTTATTGTTTCGTTTTAATGGTTTTTATAATCTAAAATTAATATTAAAATAATTATAAATAATTTTTTTTTTTTTTTTTTTTTTTTTTAAATTTTTTTTTAAATATTCATCACAATCCGTAAAACATGGTATATCTAAAAGAGAAATCATCTCTGAACTATAAGTATTTTCTTATTCTTTTCGTGACTTAACATGCCTCAGTGATGAAATTAGTGGATCTGAAGCCAGTCCTGGTGTTTGGTGTTGAATCTCTCAGTCATTCGTGAGTTTAGACTGGCATACATCATGCAGAGTTTATTTTTATATCTTCGCTTCTCTGTATATTGCCGTATAAACTATCAAGTTCTTCGAAGGCAGCTGCCGTGAAATTCGTTATTGTTTTTGACTTCCCAAACAGGTCAAATAATTTATGGTTGCTCAACGACATGTTTGAAGTGTAAAACAGTACTTGTCTCGCCAACTTTCAGTCGTAGACTAATCCAGGATTCTAGTTTTTTTTTTTCATTATATAGTCTAATCTATTACCTGATATATACCGTTTGGATTAAGGGTTCAAGAAAAGAGTTAGCTTTCATGCCTAACAATAAGGTCAATTTATGCAATTTGGGTACTTGGCACGTGTCCGAATAAGATTTGTGCCTACCTGAATGGGATGTGTGACTAGTTGTACGCTAACGCAATTTCTGTATTCGGTGCGTACCTGGTAATTTATTTGTATATCCTGTAACTGCACCTGAATTTAGGGACCAGGATTTGACAAATGATCGCAGGTAAGCATTACAGAATGAAAAACAAAAGTCAAGTATCTTCACAATAACGAACGTAACAACAACAACAAAAATGGGTTTTCACGGTTATATGTCATAAATTGCCCAAAAATGCATGCAACACATTTTTTCCTATGACTTTTTTCACTTTTTTTACATTTAAAAAAAAGGGGCAAAAACGGGCACATGAAACTTTTTGCATTTAATAGAGGAATAATGAAAGAAATTAATTTAAAAAAATAGCCGATATAATGTGATATATTTTTTTTTTTCCATCAAAGTTGAGAAATAGTGAAAAAGTGGATAGTTGGTAAATATTGAATTGCCTGGCCAAACGCAAAGCAAACAGTATAATTTTTTTTAAATTCTGTTCTTAATAAATAGATCTATCAATAGAACCAAAAATAATGACGATCCGTAACTTAGTTTTTGAGATATTGTATCTCAAAGCCGACCAAATTACCTTAAAATTGTGATTTTTATGTAACACAAAAAATCAGACAACTTTGAAAAGCTATATCTTCTAAACAAAAAATCCGGTTACATTATGGATTGCAGATTTGAAATCGCTGGAAAATTTCCTATAAAGTAGGTTCATTCAATATTTTTTAGAGGCACATGCAATTTTTGATTTTTGACACTTGACTTGTTCAACGGGCGCCACTGTGCGACACAACGAAGTAAAATTTTTAATCTAAATTTTTGGCACAGAATACCTGGAGACTTTCTAGCGATTCAATAGAAAGTGTTCTTCCTTTATTCTCCATGGACAATCCTGATTATGCAGCGTCCAAGATGGCTAAGTCCAAAGAGGCAAAGCAACAAAATCCAAATTATGCAGCGTCAAAAATGGCACAGTCCAAAGGGTAAAGCAGCAAATCCAAATCAGCGAAAATGTGTGATTCTTTATCACACGCGAGACTTGAGCCTCCACCGCGAAACAAACAACAAATTGAAATAACCGAAGTCCCTGCTCGGGCGCCAATGAAAATCTAATATTTTTAGATTTATAAAACAAACAACGAAATGATGAGACACGGTTATTTCTTCAAGTAGCGAATTTAATTCGTGTGGTGGCTTCAAGTGTAAAACAAGTGGAAACGTTGCAGTCGGACGCAACCGACTGCGGTATACTCGATACCAGTATTAAAAATTTTGATGCCATCCATGTGGGATGTCAATTGCTATCTTCATACCAAATTTGGTGACTCTAGCTCGAAGTTTGTATAAAGTGGGGAAAGGGGGGCTGGGGGCGGTATGGGTGGAATTGCATCCAAATTATTGCTGCAGATCCTTGTGGAATGTCAAATGCTACCTTCATACCAAATTTGGTGACTCTAGCTCAAGGTTTTATAAGGTGGGGAGAGGGGGGCTATGGGGCTGGGGGCGGTATGGTTGGGCGTGGCATCCAAATTTTTGCTGCAGATCCTTGTGGAATGTCAAATGCTACCTTCATACCAAATTTGGTGACTCTAGCTCGAAGCATGTAAAAGGTGGTGAAAGGGGGGCTATGGGGCTTGGGGCGGTATGGATGGGCGTGGCATTCAAATTTTTACTATTGATTCATGTGGGATGTCAATTGCTCTCTTCATACCAAATTTGGTGACTCTAGCTCGAAGTTTGTATAAGTGGGGAAATGGGGGCTGGGGGCGGTATGTTTGGACGTGGCATCCAAATTTTTGCTGCAGATCCTTGTGGAATGTCAAATGCTACCTTCATACCAAATTTGGTGACTCTAGCTAGTTTGTATAAGGTGGGGAAAGGGGGGCGGAATGGATGGGCTAGGCTCCAAAACTTTGATGCAGATTGTTGGGGGTCGTTTCCAGCTATCTTCCTACCAAATTTGGTGGCTCTAGCTCCACTACTCTGGAATATACACGCATTCCCGTTTTTGACGAAGCGTTGGGGCAGATGGGGGTGGCTAGGGCGGTATTGGTGGGCGTGGCATCCAAACTTTTGATGCAGTTTTTTGGGGGTCATCATCAGCTAAATTGGCACCAAATTTGGTGGCTCTAGCTCAAAAACTGTGGGAGATATAGCCATTTCTGATTTCAAAATGCAGGGGGGCTGGGGGCGGAATGGGTGGGCGTGGCTCCAAAACTTTGATGCAGTTTTTTGGGGGTCGTTACCAGCTAGCTTCCTACCAAATTTGGAGGCTCTAGCTCCACTACTCTGGAAGATACACGCATTCCCGTTTTTTACGAAGCGTTGGGGCATCTGGGGGCGGCTACAGCGGTATTGTTGGGCGTGGCATCCAAACTTTTGGTGCAGTTTTTGGGGGGTCATCATCAGCTAAATTGGCACCAATTTGGTGGCTCTAGCTCAAAAACTGTGGGAGATATAGGCTTATTTGACTTTAAATTTCGGGGGGTCTGGGGGCGGAATGGGGGGGCGTGGCTCCAAAATTTTTGATGCAGTTTTTTGGGGGTTGCTAGTAGCTATCTTCTTACCAAATTTGGTAGTTCTAGCTGTAAGGATGTGCGAAATATGTGGATTTATCGGTTTTGAGTTATCGAATTTATCGATTTGCCAGCCCCCCAGTTATCGTAGAACCCCCATCTTGACACTTTAATTTACTATCCCATAGATAAAGAGAATTGGAAAGTATCAAGTCTCTAGCTTGAAGGGTGTGGAAAAAACTTGCATACATACGGACGGACAGACGGACAGACGGACAGACACCATGACGGACATTGCACAAACCCAATATACTCTTTACCTTCGGTATCGAGTATAAAAATGCGCCTTCGGCACATATGGCAAGTAAGCCGCAATCCCCGGGATAAGGCTTTACTCAACCGTGCAACTAAGGAGTTGAAGGAGACCATGACCCGTCAACAATCTCTGGAATGCCACGGGCCAAAAAAAAAAAGCCTGTCGTAAGAAGCTCACCACTACGTGGAGCTAGCGGGTTATGGTGCCGATCCAATGCAGAAAAAGCTCAAGAATTTTTCAACGTTTGTTAATGACGCATCGTCATCCACGAGACTCTCGAAAAGGCACATAAAGTTTCTAAACTCCGAATGTTTACCACTAAATTTCGGTAGACGCATTTTCGGCAGTTGAGATCGCTGGCTCGAATTCATTGAGAAATCATGTTGTACCTGTGTGTCGAATCGTGGCTTAATTGCATTCATAAACAACGCTTTTGTTATGACACACAAATCCTCTAACGGCCCTCTGCTTTCGTTAGCTGGATTTAAACTGTCCAGCTCTGCCTGTAAATTTATAGCTTTTTCAACATACCCTTCTAATAATTCTAATCGACATGCTAACTCTGTTTTGTCGGATGAGATTTTTTTTAATTTAAAGGCGGTTTGCATGCGAGCAATGTCAGCACTAACTTTATCAAACTTCTGCAAACATAATGTTAACTTAACATTAGACTTAGATGCTGCTGGCTTTTCGAGTGACAGTTTATCTGATTCAGACATATCTAAGCTGACTAAAAACAACCTTTAACAAACGCAGAAAACAGTTCGGAACACTTTGTGAGCTACCCTAACGCACGCACTGTGAATATTTAACAAAACGCCAAGCTTGCTTATTGAACACAAACACGCACTCTTGGCGATATGTGAACAAACAAACGAAAACGGTCCAATCGACCGAGAATAAGCAAGTCAAGCGGTTGCTGCAGCCACTTTGTTGGTACAGCTGTAAATATGCATGGTTGTGGGGGGGGGGGGGGGGAGGGGGGTTAAACAAAGTACAGAGAGAATTTGGAGCGAACGCGCGCACAAAAACGAACAGACGATCAAGCCAAGCTTTACCCACAAGCAAAGCGGGGATGAAAACAACAAGCGGCAAAATTTGGCGCGAGCGCACGCATAGACAAACCAATGGATAGAATAAATGCAAGCGCAAGCAAAGAGCGAAGAAAGGTTAACGAACGAGAACAATCAGAGGTTAATGCACAAAAATGTTTAGCAAAGTTTGTGTGTATGTGCGAGTGCAAACATATGTTTTAATGTATGTTTATTTATTGTTACGTAGCGATTAGTTGAGAAGCGAAAACAAAAAAAAAAACACTTTGCAGTTGCACAAACACACGAACTATATGAAACGCAATAAATAGACCACCGTTTGAAACCTTAATTTTGTTTCTTGTATTGAATTTTTATTTATTCACTTTTATATATATGTATGAAAATATGTTGTTTAAATCAAATACACAAAGTGCCAGAAATTGAGCTGTTTCTACGTGTATGAACGTATGTACATACACATAAGAATCACAAATTTTGATATTTTTTGTCGATGGCAGCGACACACAGTGGGGCCATTTGAGTTTTTTCATATCAAAAATCATAACTTTTGAACCAAATGAGATAATCGAACAATTTAAAAGCATATGATAGATAATTAATCAACCTATAAAATGAGCGTTTGAAATGAATTCTACGATTTTTCTGTGCCTATTTATGGGTATGCAAAGTTGAAATTTGTGGAAAATCAGCTTTACGGGAAGGAAAAAAAATATTTTTTAAATTTTTTGATTTTTATTGTTTCGTTTTAATGGTTTTTATAATCTAAAATTAATATTAAAATAATTATAAATAATTTTTTTTTTTTTTTTTTTTTTTTTTTTAAATTTTTTTTTTAAATATTCATCACAATCCGTAAAACATGGTATATCTAAAAGAGAAATCATCTCTGAACTATAAGTATTTTCTTATTCTTTTCGTGACTTAACATGCCTCAGTGATGAAATTAGTGGATCTGAAGCCAGTCCTGGTGTTTGGTGTTGAATCTCTCAGTCATTCGTGAGTTTAGACTGGCATACATCATGCAGAGTTTATTTTTTATATCTTCGCTTCTCTGTATATTGCCGTATAAACTATCAAGTTCTTCGAAGGCAGCTGCCGTGAAATTCGTTATTGTTTTTGACTTCCCAAACAGGTCAAATAATTTATGGTTGCTCAACGACATGTTTGAAGTGTAAAACAGTACTTGTCTCGCCAACTTTCAGTCGTAGACTAATCCAGGATTCTAGTTTTTTTTTTTCATTATATAGTCTAATCTATTACCTGATATATACCGTTTGGATTAAGGGTTCAAGAAAAGAGTTAGCTTTCATGCCTAACAATAAGGTCAATTTATGCAATTTGGGTACTTGGCACGTGTCCGAATAAGATTTGTGCCTACCTGAATGGGATGTGTGACTAGTTGTACGCTAACGCAATTTCTGTATTCGGTGCGTACCTGGTAATTTATTTGTATATCCTGTAACTGCACCTGAATTTAGGGACCAGGATTTGACAAATGATCGCAGGTAAGCATTACAGAATGAAAAACAAAAGTCAAGTATCTTCACAATAACGAACGTAACAACAACAACAAAAATGGGTTTTCACGGTTATATGTCATAAATTGCCCAAAAATGCATGCAACACATTTTTTTCCTATGACTTTTTTCACTTTTTTTACATTTAAAAAAAAGGGGCAAAAACGGGCACATGAAACTTTTTGCATTTAATAGAGGAATAATGAAAGAAATTAATTTAAAAAATAGCCGATATAATGTGATATATTTTTTTTTTTTCCATCAAAGTTGAGAAATAGTGAAAAAGTGGATAGTTGGTAAATATTGAATTGCCTGGCCAAACGCAAAGCAAACAGTATAATTTTTTTTAATTCTGTTCTTAATAAATAGATCTATCAATAGAACCAAAAATAATGACGATCCGTAACTTAGTTTTTGAGATATTGTATCTCAAAGCCGACCAAATTACCTTAAAATTGTGATTTTTATGTAACACAAAAAATCAGACAACTTTGAAAAGCTATATCTTCTAAACAAAAATCCGGTTACATTATGGATTGCAGATTTGAAATCGCTGGAAAATTTCCTATAAAGTAGGTTCATTCAATATTTTTTAGAGGCACATGCAATTTTTGATTTTTGACACTTGACTTGTTCAACGGGCGCCACTGTGCGACACAACGAAGTAAAATTTTTAATCTAAATTTTTGGCACAGAATACCTGGAGACTTTCTAGCGATTCAATAGAAAGTGTTCTTCCTTTATTCTCCATGGACAATCCTGATTATGCAGCGTCCAAGATGGCTAAGTCCAAAGAGGCAAAGCAACAAAATCCAAATTATGCAGCGTCAAAAATGGCACAGTCCAAAGGGTAAAGCAGCAAATCCAAATCAGCGAAAATGTGTGATTCTTTATCACACGCGAGACTTGAGCCTCCACCGCGAAACAAACAACAAATTGAAATAACCGAAGTCCCTGCTCGGGCGCCAATGAAAAATCTAATAATTTTTAGATTTATAAAACAAACAACGAAATGATGAGACACGGTTATTTCTTCAAGTAGCGAATTTAATTCGTGTGGTGGCTTCAAGTGTAAAACAAGTGGAAACGTTGCAGTCGGACGCAACCGACTGCGGTATACTCGATACCAGTATTAAAAATTTTGATGCCCATCCATGTGGGATGTCAATTGCTATCTTCATACCAAATTTGGTGACTCTAGCTCGAAGTTTGTATAAAGTGGGGAAAGGGGGGCTGGGGCGGTATGGGTGGAATTGCATCCAAATTATTGCTGCAGATCCTTGTGGAATGTCAAATGCTACCTTCATACCAAATTTGGTGACTCTAGCTCAAGGTTTTTATAAGGTGGGGAGAGGGGGGCTATGGGGCTGGGGGCGGTATGGTTGGGCGTGGCATCCAAATTTTTGCTGCAGATCCTTGTGGAATGTCAAATGCTACCTTCATACCAAATTTGGTGACTCTAGCTCGAAGCATGTAAAAGGTGGTGAAAGGGGGGCTATGGGGCTTGGGGCGGTATGGATGGGCGTGGCATTCAAATTTTTACTATTGATTCATGTGGGATGTCAATTGCTCTCTTCATACCAAATTTGGTGACTCTAGCTCGAAGTTTGTATTAAGTGGGGAAATGGGGGCTGGGGGCGGTATGTTTGGACGTGGCATCCAAATTTTTGCTGCAGATCCTTGTGGAATGTCAAATGCTACCTTCATACCAAATTTGGTGACTCTAGCTAGTTTGTATAAGGTGGGGAAAGGGGGGCGGAATGGATGGGCTAGGCTCCAAAACTTTGATGCAGATTGTTGGGGGTCGTTTCCAGCTATCTTCCTACCAAATTTGGTGGCTCTAGCTCCACTACTCTGGAATATACACGCATTCCCGTTTTTGACGAAGCGTTGGGGCAGATGGGGGTGGCTAGGGCGGTATTGGTGGGCGTGGCATCCAAACTTTGGATGCAGTTTTTGGGGGGTCATCATCATCTATCTTGGCACCAAATTTGGTGACTCTAGCTAAAAAACTGTGGGAGATATAGGCTTTTCTGATTTCTAAATGCGGGGGGGCTGGGGGCGGAATGGGTGGGCGTGGCTCCAAAACTTTGGTGCAGTTCTTTTGGGGTCGTTACCAGCTATCTTCCTACCAAATTTGGTGGCTCTAGCTCCACTACTCTGGAAGATACACGCATTCCCGTTTTTTACGAAGCGTTGGGGCATCGGGGGGCGTCTAGGGCGGTATTGGTGGGCGTGGCATCCAAACTTTTGGTGCAGTTTTTGGGGGGTCATCATCAGCTAAATTGGCACCAAATTTGGTGGCTCTAGCTCAAAAACTGTGGGAGATATAGGCTTTTTTGACTTTAAAATGCGGGGGGTCTGGGGGCGGAATGGGGGGGCGTGGCTCCAAAATTTTTGATGCAGTTTTTTGGGGGTTGCTAGTAGCTATCTTCTTACCAAATTTGGTAGTTCTAGCTGTAAGGGTGTGTGAAAAATGCGGATTTATCGTTTTTGAGTTATCGAATTTATCGATTTGCCAGCCCCCCAGTTATCGTAGAACCCCAATCTTGACACTTTAATTTACTATCCCATAGATAAAGAGAATTGGAAAGTTTCAAGTCCCTAGCTTGAATGGTGTGGAAAAAACTTGCACACATACGGACGGACAGACGGACAGACGGACAGACACCATGACGGTCATTGCACAAAACCAATATACTCTTTACCTTCGGTATCGAGTATAATGACAATTAATTCGTAGCTTAGCCTAATACAATTGCGTGGGCCACAGACGGCCACACGCAACACAAATTCGCCGTCGGCAGATTACCGATCGGCCTAAAAGCTTCCATCGCTTAAGAGCGACTTCATGGCTTCTCTTAAACTAACTTAAGCTATGTCTACAAACTATCAATAATTGTTCTGCTCCAACAAACCCCATATTATTTTATGACATTGAAATTTTCTCAAATTGTGATATTGCTAGTCAGCAAAAGCTTAAAGTAGCCTTCAATAGTGTAGCACGTTACGCGTTTGTACTCAATAGGTATGTTCATGTTACATGAACACGACGAAGTTTTTTCATGAAGTTTTTTTTTTTCATTCTGTTTAAAAACATCTTCGCAAATCTGGTTGCATTTACACGATGAAGTTTTTTCATGCAGCATTTTCTTTGTAAATGCAACTCTGATTTAAAATTTATGGTCGATAAACATTTATCTTTGCTATCGATTGTTTTATTTGTTAACATATAATTGATTAAAGAAATAATAAGTAAATAATGGATTCAGTGAACATTTCTACTAATAATTTCTTAACCAAAACAATGTATTTACTATGGGCGCTAATATTTGCTTGTACGATATTTCGTATCGATAACTTTATTATTCACTTTATTATACTTTATAATGCAACTCTGTGCTTACATGCAATCGGAATAAGGCAAAGCAAAATTTTAAAAATAAATCATTGCTACACAAGTCATGAAGCATTGCTTGCAGCTGTTACCCCTTTACTTCCTTTGCCGGCAAACGAATTCTTCAGACGCAAAAACTTCATCGTGTAAAAGGGGTCTTAGACTTAAGAAACTGGACGAAGTACAAGACTTTAAATCTGTTTCAGCAAATATTATACACAAGAATGCTTGATTATATATATGACAAATTTTGCTTTGCGTTATCATTAAGGACCTGTAATGTTGTATGTCCAAGAACTAAGCTTGCATCCTCCGACAGGCAATTCTTTGAATGGGCTGCCCGAATTCGGAATCAATTGCCACTAGACATTAATACCGTTAGAAGCACATCAATTTTTAAATCTAAGCTAAAGACATACTTAGAGCGAAATGATTTATGATGGTATTAATTACAATAATAATAAGGGTAATAGCGTAATGGAGACACTTTTGTTTTTGAAATTTTATTTTTGTTTTTGAATTTATAGTTTAACTACATTACATAATTAGTATAAAGTTATTTTGTTTAAATTAATTAAAATAAAAATATTGTTTTATAATTTTAATTAGCAAATGTAAAATGTGACTAGTGCAGTAATTTATAAGTACTTTTACTTGCAGCACTAGGAATAATCAATAAATAAATATGATCTAGTGAGCTTTGCAGTTGAACTTCAGCTATCGCTTCAGTAAAGCTGATTTTATCTGGATAGGTCTGTTGTTTTGCTTTCAAAACCTGTTCGTAACTTGGCAATACATCAAATGATATTATCGAATTGATAAACTTAAGAATGAGCAAATATTGGTGTTTTGATAAATTTGTCTCTATAAAGAATGACAAAACTTCATCAATGTTTGCTAGGCAATGCTTTGGCCCTGAACACAAACTGCAAGATTGAAGCAAAGAAGCTGCAGAGTCATCTGTTTTCGATGTTTTTGCAATCCTTCATCGTTTTGCTATTTTCGAACATTCCGAGAATTAAATTTGCAGCCGTCCACGATATGCACTTTTCAGTATTGGTTGAGACACCTCGTGAGAAGAGTTTAATAAAATTGATTCCATTTCGTTTAACCAATCAGATTGATATTGAATAGCTGACGATTTTTTCCGTTTGTAACTATCTCAAAAACTAGCTATACTCTTACATATATGTCGAAGATGTTGCAGAATCATCAATCAAACCGTTCAGTACTCGCCTAGACACACCGTACGGTACTTTTCCAGGCTCGCTACCTACAAATTTTGGTGAATTACTCTTTACTATGTACACACACCAGTACCAGCAGACAATACGCAATATCCATACAGACAAACGTCTGCGTTTCGCTCACACCCGCCATCAGACTACGTACGACAGAAACCCTAACGGGAATCTGCCGCGCTAAACGAACAGAGAAGGCACCAGCAGAGAATATGCAAACGACAATAAATACACAGACAGAAATAATAGCAATCGATCGTTAGATTTGAATCGTAAACTTACTCTGCGACACGGTCTTCCTGACTAATCACACGTCCTCGTATGTTTACAGTTTATAGTGATTTTTTTTTTTTTTTTGTTTTCAATTCTAAACAAAAAGTTTTTCAAAGTCCATCGTACAAAGTCTTTATTTAAGCAAAATAATACAGATTTTCTTAATTTAATTAATTTTTTATTAATTCAAACCATGAGATCAGGATTACCAACAACATTTATTTGATCAATTACAATCTTAAGCTTCTCCATAAAACGTTTACGTTCTTATTATACTCGATACCGAAGGTAAAGAGTATATTGGGCTTGTGCAATGTCCGTCATGGTGTCTGTCCGTCTGTCCGTCTGTATGAACGCAACTTTTTTCCACACCCTTCAAGCTAGAGACTTGAAACTTTCCAATTCTCTTTATCTATGGGATAGTAAATTAAAGTGTCAAACTGGGGGTTCTACGATAACTGGGGGGGCTCACAAATCGATAAATTCGATAACTCAAAACCGATAAATCCACATATTTCGCACATCCTGACAGCTAGAACTACCAAATTTGGTGAGAAGATAGCTACTAGCAACCCCCAAAAAACTGCATCAACAATTTTGGAGCCCCGCCTACCCATTCCGCCCCCAGCACCCCCGCATTTTGAAGTAAAAAAAGCCTATATCTCCCACAGTTTTTGAGCTATAGCCACCAAATTTGGTGCCAAGATAGGTGATGATGACCCCCCAAAAACTGCATCCAAAGTTTGGATGCCACGCCCACCAATACCGCACTAGCCGCCCCCATCTGCCCCAACGCTTCGTCAAAAACGGGAATGCGTGTATCTTCCAGAGTAGTGGAGCTAGAGCCACCAAATTTGGTAGGAAGATAGCTGGCAACAACCCCAAAAGAATTGCATCAAAGTTTTGGAGCCTTGCCCAACCATTCCGCCCCCCTTTCCCCACCTTATACAAACTTTGAGCTAGAGTCACCAAATTTGGTATGAAGGTAGCATTTGACATTCCACAAGGATCTGCAGCAACAATTTTGATGCCACGTCCAACCATACCGCCCCCAGCCCCCCTTTCCCCATTTTATACAAACTTCGAGCTAGAGTCACCAAATTTGGTATGAAGGTAGCATTTGACATTCCACAAGGATCTGCAGCAAAAATTTGAATGCCACGCCCAACCATACCGCCCCCAGCCCCCCTTTCCCCACTTTATACAAACTTTGAGCTAGAGTCACCAAATTTGGTATGAAGGTAGCATTTGACATTCCACAAGGATCTGCAGCAAAAATTTGGATGCCACGCCCAACCATACCGCCCCCAGCCCCCCTTTCACCACTTTATACAAACTTCGAGCTAGAGTCACCAAATTTGGTATGAAGATAGCAATTGACATCCCACATAGATCTGCACCAAAAATTTGGATGCCAAGCCCAACCATACCGCCCCCAGCCCCATAGCCCCCTTTCCCCACCTAATACAAACTTTGAGCTAGAGTCACCAAATTTGGTATGAAGGTAGCATTTGACATTCCACACGGATCTGCAGAAAAATTTGGATGCCACGCCCAACCATACCGCCCCCAGCCCCCCTTTCCCCACTTTATACAAACTTTGAGCTAGAGTCGCCAAATTTGGTATGAAGGTAGCATTTGACATTCCACAAGGATCTGCAGCAAAAATTTGGATGCCACGCCCAACCATACCGCCCCCAGCCCCCTTTCCTACTTTTACAAACTTTGAGCTAGAGTCACCAAATTTGTTATGAAGATAGCAATTGACATTCCACAAAGATCTGCAACAAAAATTTGGATGCAATTCCACCCATACCGCCCCCAGCCCCCCTTTCCCCACTTTATACAAACTTCGAGCTAGAGCCACCAAATTTGGTATGAAGATAGCAATTGACATCCCACATGGATGGGCATCAAAATTTTTAATACTGGTATCGAGTATACCGCAGTCGGTTGCGTCCGACTGCAACGTTTCCACTTGTTTCAATATGACATTTTCTTTAAGTTCCTCACGGTTTTACTCTCTTTCAAACCGACATAACAATGTTAGCGCACAGTTTTACTCTCATTCAAACCGGTCAAACGATGTTCTTTCTTCAACGCACAGTTTAACTCTCATTCAAACCGGCCAAACAATGTCCTTTCATCAACGCACAGTTTTACTCTCATTCAAACCGGCCAAACAATGTTCTTTCTTCAACGCACAGTTTTACTCTCATTCAAACTTGCCAACCAATTTGCACCACCCTTCCTTACCAAGGTTTCAACCTAACTGCAACATATGGCGAACCACATAACTTGGGCACCCATATGTACAGAAAGTCTTGTTTGGCAATTTCTGGGGGCTTAAATGGTTTTAATCAATCTCAAGATCGCAGCCCTCACTGGCTCGATCCATGGCATCTTCTTCTTCGCCTTCATCGTCAAATTTTGTGATAATCCCTTTCTCAGGCATACAGTGACTCACAGCTTAAATGATGCAGTGTCAAATAAAAAGTTTAAGGTGCTATATATTTTAAGCTAGAGGAAAAACAAAAAATGTTTAAACACCAATTTGTTTTATGTTATATCATTTAAAAAATAAACTTTATTTGTTTCTGAAATATTGCTAAGTTTTATATATATACTAAAACCTAAAAATATATCTAAAATATAGGTCACAGCTTAAAAGATGCAGACACAAACTAGTTATATTTTTGCCGGATAAAAGGTTAAATAAGGATTTTAGTACTTAGTATGTCATCCCTTAACCTTTACAATAGCCCTTAACCTATTATTCATCGAAGAGACCAGCTTCCGAGTGGTTTCCGGGCTTATTTTGCTCCATTCCTCCAGCAAAGCATTTTTAAGGTCCTGTTTGCTGGAAATCCGAGGATCCCGGATCTTTTTCTTTAGCATAGCTTCAAATTTTCAATGACATTTAAATCTGGAGACTGGGCCGGAGGAATCATAGCGTGGGGGCAGTTCCAGGTGAGCCAAGGCTGCACTTTTCCGGACGTATGTTTTGGGTCGTTGTCGTGGTAGAACCGGAAATCACGTCGGATTCCTAACTTTTCGGCGCTTTGGAGTACATTTTCTTTAAGAATATTGAAGTACATAGTCTTATCCATCGTCAACTCAAAAAACGCCAAGTATCCGACGCCGGCTGCCGACATACAGGCCCATACCATCACACTTCCTCCGCCATGCTTAACTGTAGCTTTTACGTGTTTTGGATCCAGTTCAATATTGGGTTGTCGCCACACAAAATTTCTCCCGTCCGACCCAAAAAGGTTGAATTTGGACTCGTCTGCAAAAATTACTGTGTTTCAAAAGAAGAAAATTTGATCCAAAGCGCCGAAAAGTTAGGAATCCGACGTGATTTCCGGTTCTACCACGACAACGACCCCAAACATACGTCCGGAAAAGTACAGCCTTGGCTCACCTGGAACTGCCCCCACGTTATGATTCCTCCGGCCCAGTCTCCAGATTTAAATGTCATTGAAAATTTGAAGCTATGTTGGAGAACAAGATCCGGAATCGGATCCACTCGGAAGCTGGTCTCTTCGATGAATAATAGGTTAAGGGCCATTCTAAAGGTTAAGGGATGACGTACTAAGTACTAAAATCCTTATTTAACCTTTTATCCGGCAAAAATATTACTAGTCTGTGTCTGCATCTTTTAAGCTGTGACCTATATTTTAGATATATTTTTAGGTTTTAGTATATATATAAAACTTAGCAATATTTCAGAAACAAATAAAATCTATTTTTTAAATGTGAGCTGGCAAAAATCCTCAACTGAACCCTCCACGAGGGTGCTGGCTGGGCAATGGGCATCGTGCTACCTCGAGACAAACGAGGGGTACCAGGTGCTATTTGCCTTGCGGAGGGACAGGACGGCGTCTAGCTAAAAGTGAACCCCAAACCATTCAAAGTCTTCGGCACTGCGAAGGCGAGGGGCTAACCGAAGCAGATGTCGTCATGCCCCAAAACAAACGAATGTACTACGAACCTACTTGCCTGTGGAGAGGTAGTACTATGTCTAGCTAAGGTGAACCCTACACCACTCAAAAGCTTCGGCACAGCGAGGGCGTAGAGCAAACCATGGTTCGAGGTCCTTGGCAGTAAGGATAAAATGCTATGGGTAGACTTCCCAGAAATAAAAATCAAATGGAGGTGACTAAGGGTCAAACACGGGTTGGGATGTCAACCCAAACGTCGGTGGAAAAGGGTGCTACCACCGGCGGGCACGGGGGGGATAAATCCTCTCTGCGTGTCGCCAGCAACCCATCCTCCGTACTGGTTGGAGCTGGCCAGGACGGTTGCATAGCTACTGCCAAAAATACACCCAAAATGTGGCGCGATACCACAGTCCAAGGAGACTCGGATTGCGAATCAACGGAAGGGACTCGAAAACCGGTTTCTCAATGTCTTCCAGGCCCGGCGAGCACCAGCACGCCCAGTAGGGTCGGGCTCAAAAGGTCAAAGGAGGGATTGAAAGCCAAAGCCAAGTACAAGTCCGCCTTAAAAATCCGGGCTCGGCTCGCTAACTGCAAGCGAGAACTCACACAAGATGAGATCCGCCAGCAGAAGTGGGCCGACGAAAGGATTGAAGAGGGCAGGGCTCATTTCGAACAGAGAAAAAACATGGCGTCTGAGAACGTCAGTTTTGCCAACAAGGTGGAGGAGAGTTTGGCCGTCAAACGCCAGCGCTCCGCTGAAACCGCTAAAGCAGAGGTGCCAGCCAGCAAGCGGCCCTGCAAAAAGCCAGTGACGCAAGCAAAACTGACGGCCAGTGATGTGGCGAGGCGACATCTTGTCGTCGCGCTCATCGACCGGAGTGACCCAAACGGCAAGATGAAGCCAGAGTAGTGGAAGAAGGTGGAGGAGCTACTGTTCAACGCGCTTCTGAGTCGTATGGGCGAACCGGACTCGCTACCCATCTCTTTTGATGGAGCGGGCTGGCTCTCAGGCGTTAAAATCCTGAGCTGCAAGGATGACCACACTCTGAAGTGGGTCACCGGTGTCGTGGCTGCTCCGGACGCTCCGTGGGAGGGTGCCAAGCTGGAGGTAGTGGACAGAACTTGCATTCCGTCCCTACCAAAGGCAAAAGTACTTTTCCCGCGGGTTGTACCAGCGGACCAGGCACTGCAGCTACTGCGATGGCAAAATCCGGACGTGCCAACTGTCGATTGGAAGGTGATCCACGTTGCGAAGCCCGATAGCAAGATCAGCAAATGGTGATCCAGATCAATAAGGAGGCCGACGATTTGCTATACGGAAGGTTCGGGAAGATGGCGTGGGGCGTGGGTAGCGTATACCTACGTCTCAAAAAGCGCCACCCCGACGGCAAAAATACGAATACGCTGGAGGCGGGTGAGGTGGAGAAAGACCTGGCGGAGGTCACACTCGCAACCAAGAGCCTGGAAATAGAAGATGACGAGGATGCGGACAGTACCGTGATGGAAGTCCCATCCGTGGAAGATGCCACAGCCAATTATGGAGCTGAGGGTCATCCAAATCAACTTACATAAGAGCAAGTTGTTATCGGCGGAGCTCCTGTTAACCCTGGAGACAGGGCTCGCCGATGTAGCCTTGGTCCAGGAGCCCTGGATAGCCTCAGGCAACAAGGTTTCTGGACTAAAGACTCCCAACTACAACATATTCCACCCAACAACAGTGAGTAGAGCAAGGACCGCAATCCTAGTAAGGAAAGGTATCTATGCTTACTTATTGTCTAATTAGAGCACTGACGACCTCACTGTGGTCGCACTAGAAGGTGGCAGAGGTGAGCCAATCCTAATGGCATCCTGCTACATGGCGCACGCCACCGAAGCGCCCCCTCAAGAGCTCACTCGACTGGTGACAGAGGCCGACTCTAAGAAGCAGGCCCTCACCATCGGAGCTGACGCCAACGCTCATCACACGGTATGGGGAAGCAGAGATATTAACGAAAGAGGTGAGTCACTGCTTGATTTCATATTACAGACTAATCTTAAGATAGTAAACGAGGGAGATGAACCAACATTTGTTGGCCCTACCTCATCTAACGTCTTAGATATAACTCTTGCGTCGGTAACGAATACCGTGGCTCAGGATTGGAGAGTCCTTAGTAGACATTCCTTCTCGGACCACAGGTACATACAATTCCGGGTAAACTTTGAACGAATAGTGAAGAAAAATGTGTTTAGAAACCCGCGAAATACGGACTGGGAGCAGTTCGTTAAAGAGGTTGAAGGAAATCTTCCACGACCACCCAATATAGTCTCCACAAAAAATTTAGAGAAGTCCCTAGAGACACTCAACAAAAATCTAGTGGCAGCCTACAATAAAACGTGCGGACCATCCCAAGAGAAGAAGAGACACACGCCCCCGTGGTGGACTCCAGAACTCAAAGGAATAAGGAAAGAAGTACTAGAACTCTTCAAACTCGCAAAACAAGCGGAAGAAGAGCTAGTATGGATCGAATACAAAATACGGCTCCGTGACTTTAAGAAAAAGTACGAGTAGCCAAAAGACACGCATGGCAAAACTTCTGCTCAGGCATTGAGAAGACAGCCGACACCGCAAGGTTAAGGAAACTGCTAGCTCGCCAACAGACTGTACAAAGCCAACTAAAAACCGAAGACGGCAGATGGACGGAAAGCAGTGAATATGCGGCAAATGTGCTCCTGGAGGCGCATTTCCCTAACTGCACTGAATTCAACGCAAACACGCAACGATACACCCAACCACAACAGTGGAAATTCCGGAAGGTATCACGACAACGCGACGGATAATGTGGGCGATAGACTCCTTTGAGAGCTACAAATCACCAGGTCCAGACGGAATATTCCCGGCCATGATGCAGAAGTTCAAACATGTGATCACTCCATGGCTGAGGGAAATTTTCAGAGGTTGTCTTAGGTATGGCTATGTGCCGGAGGCCTGGAGGACAGCACGGGTAATTTTCCTGCCAAAAGCTGGAAAATGTAGCCACGTGCTGCCGAAGGACTTCAGACCCATTAGCCTGACTTCGTTCCTCCTGAAAACTCTAGAAAAGCTGATAGATCTCCACATCAGAGAGAATACAGAAATGACTCTAGAGCAGAACCAACACGCATACACAAAGGGCAAGTCGGTGGAAACAGCGCTACACTCCCTTGTAGCTACCATAGAGAAAGCACTACACCACAAAGAATACGCCCTAGGCGCATTTCTCGACATCTCAGGCGCATTCAACAATGTGTCGACGGAAGCAATAATGCACAGCCTAAGAGCTGTGACCCCAGCAGTAGCAGTATACTCTTGGGTTCGGAGCTTACTGAGCAGCAGGAGAATACTAGCGGAATGGGGAACCACTACCGCAATCAGGGAAGCCAAGTGTGGCACTCCCCAAGGAGGAGTGCTCTCACCCCTACTGTGGAACTTGGTGGTAAACGGACTTCTTAAAAAATTCAAACGGAAAGCCCCGAAGATAACTGCCTATGCATACGACATAAGCATAATTATCACAGGCAAGTGTCCATCGACAATCAGCTCTGTCATGGATCACACACTCAAAGAGATACTAGAATGGGCCATGGAAGCCGGTCTAAGTATCAACGCGGACAAGACGGACCTCATTCTCTTCACAAAGAGATACAAGGTACCTCGCTGGACTCCACCAAAAATAAACGATAAGGCACTGATACCGAAAGAGAGTATCAAATACCTAGGGATAGTATTGGATAGCAAGTTGAGTTGGAAGCTCAATGTGGAGGAAAGGGTGAAGAAAGCCACCAATGCACTTTATACATCGCAAAAGATGTTGGGTAGCACTTGGGGACTCTCACCACGACTGACACACTGGATTCTCATCTCGATTGTGCGCCCCATACTACTCTACGGAATACTGGTATGGTGGGAAGCCACAGAGAAATCCACATACCTAAAACGAATGGAAAAACTCAGCGACATGCACTTATATGCATCACAGGGGCGCTGAGGACAACACCAACCAAAGCACTACAGACAATACTTAATGTCAACCCCGTGGACATACAGGCACGCCTAACAGCAAAAAAGACTGTTCAACGTCTTTGCACGATAGGCAACATGAAGATACTCAACTACGGGCATTGTATAATTGGAAGAGGGATCCAAGTCGAAACAGACTATATGATCCAAAGAAACAATTTTAACTATACGCCCACGCTCCTAGGAAAAGATGATTGGCGCTCAGGAGCTGAGCAGACGGCCATCAACGTATATACAGACGGCTCAAAAATGATGGAGGGAGTCGGCGCAGCAGTATACTGCGCCGAACCACCCATGAGCCTGTCTTACAAACTCCCGGACCACTGCAGCATATTCCATGCGGAGATATTCGCAATCAGGAAAGCAGCAGAAGTAGTCTTAAAAACGAATACAACGCAGGACATGGTGAACATATTCGTAGATAGCCAGGTGGCAATCAAAGCCCTACAGGCTCACCACATAAGCTCTCGGAATGTCCTGGCGTGCAGGGAAACGCTAGATGCACTCGGCACCGTTAAAAAAGTGCGCATCTACTGGATTCCAAGCCACCAGGGCTTCGAGGGCAACGAAACAGCGGACACTCTGGCTAAGCAAGGTGCAACGGGACTCAACAGTGACATTGTTGATGTCCCGATCTCCCTGCGAACGTTACACTCCTATATGGAGACACAGGCACGGGACACAGCAGTACGAAGGTGGACATACACCTCCGACTGCAGAATCTCAAGAATAATGTGCAAAACCTACGACGAGAAACTAACGAAATATGCACTAATGCTAAAAAGGCATGACTGCCGAAGGCTGGTAGGTCTCTTCACAGGCCACTGCCTAACCGCAGTACACGCGAAAAGGCTAGGCATAACTGACAACGACGAATGCCGCAAATGCAACGTTTCTGGTGTCAAAGAAACGCTTGAGCATCTCCTGTGCAGCTGCCCCGCACTGGCACTACGCTATCTACATGCTCCCTTTCTAGCTTCACTCGATGAAGCCAGTAAGCGGGAACCCAACAAGCTTCTGGCATTTGCCCGAAGTACGCTTACCCAGCTGGACACCACTTAGAGAGGTAGTCCATCGGGATAGCCCTCAACACCTCTAAACACCGGCCTCACTAAGGACCCTTCAGCGGTCTATGTGTGGCGCTCCCCCTGGGAGTGCCAGACGGCATAACCTAACCTAACCTAAATGTGATATAACATAAAACAAATTGGCGTTTAAACATTTTTTGTTTTTCCTCTAGTTTAAAATATATAGCACATTAAACTTTTTATTTGATACTGCATCATTTAAGTTGTGAGTCACTGTACGTCGCAAAAATTCGTGCGAATACTTATAAGTTCTGTTATTATGTAATGCCATGAGTTTATATCGATCTCCTGGCAATACTTCGGCAACTAAAAATGGACCTTTAAACTTTGGATCTAATTTAGTCTGGTGACGCTCTTCATTTTTAAGTAAAACATGGTCACCAATTTTGTGTCTCACAACAGCAGCTTTCCGTTTATCAAATCTAGCTTTGTCAAATGTAGCATTCTTTTCCATGTTACGTTTTGCTATTTCTCTAACTAGACCAACATCAACAGCGTTTTCGTTATCTGAACTGTTTCAGTACGAGACCAAACGGCCTTGTTTCCTTACCAATAAGTACTTCTAATGGGCTAACCTTGGTCACTCTATTGGGCGTGCTATTAATAGCCAACTGAATTTCACATAACGCATCCTGCCAAGATCCTTGACCTGTTTCAACCGCAGATAACATAGATTTGAGGGTACTCATAACTCTTTCAACTTGCCCATTGGCACGACTGGCACCTGTGGCGATTAAGTGTAAATCTATTTTCTGTACGGAGCAGAAATCACGGAAAGCTGTTCTAGCAAAACTGCGACCTTGATCAGCAATCAGTCGAGATGGAACACCGAACAATGATATTAGAGATTTGACCGCCCTTATGCAATTTTGAGTGTCCAGCTTCATGGTATGAGAAAAGTAAACAAATTTAGTAAATGCGTCTATCAGCACAATAATATATTCCTTCTGGTCATTTTTACCGCTAAGCTTCCCTGTTATATCCACATGAACTGTATGCCACGGAATGTCAATCTTAGGAATTGGATGTAGCTCGGCTTGAATTTTGCCAGTCAGTGGCTTTGACAACCTACAGGTGATACAGTTGTCCACAAATTTGCGAACATACTTAGACATTTTATCGAACCAATAGAACTCATACATTTTCTCGAGAGTTTTCTCCCACCCGAGATGCATAATTGACTCGTTCACGTTGTTGACAGCAGACCACCTAAACGGCCTTGGAATTATAGGTAAACAACGAGACTTTCCGTTTCTTTGGATTTTTCTATACAGTGTCCCAGACCGTAGTTCATAAGTTTTGGCCAAATCCTCAGGCAGTTCATCATTACGCAACTTAGAAACAATGGAAGAAGTTTCTTCATCCCTTTGCTGTTCAGCTAACAACCAGTTGTCGGATATTTCCGTTAAATCAATACGTTTCCCGGCCACACCTGACGAATTCTGTACACTTTTTGATATTGGGTTTCGAGACAAAAAATCTACGTGAGCCATGCGCTCTCCGGGTATATACTGAATTTCAAAATCAAAAGATTGCATATACGACCACCACCTATGAGCCCTCGGTGTTAACTCTATTTTTGTACGAGAAGCCTTAAGAGAATTGCAGTCAGTGAAAACAACGAAATGACGACCATGCAAATAATGGCGAAAGTATTTAATAGAGTGAAAAACAGCTAGGGTTTCCAGTTCGTACGAATGGTAACGTGATTCTGCTGATGACGTCACCTTGCTAAAATATTCGATAACTCGAGGCTTGTTTTCAATTCGATGCAGCAAAATAGCACCATAGCCAACAGCACTTGCATCTGTGTGTAACTCAATAGAAAATTGTGTATCGAATATCGTGAGAACAGGTTCATTAGTCAAAATAAAAATTACTTCTTGCCGTATTTGCTCAAGCTCTAAATCCCATACAAATGATTTTCTCTTTGACGTTAGGGCGTAAAGGGGTTTTATTATTTGTGAAAACTTGGGTACAAACTGATGAAAGTACGAGACTAGTCCGATGAATTGTCTCAACTGGGTGACAGACTGAGGAGGCGGCAAATCGATAAGGGCTCGTATCTTTCTTGGATTTGGTCGAATCTTACCTGCTCTAACTTCAAAGCCCAAGTATTCAACACACGATTTAAGAAAAGAGCATTTTTCAATATTAAAAGAAAATCCAGCTTCCGTAAGCGTTTGCAAAACTACCCTCAATCTAACAAAGGCTTCTTCCTTTGTGCTTGCAACTATCATTACGTCGTCCATGTAGACAATTGCATATGAATGAGAAAGATCACCTAAGGCACGATTAATAGCTCTTTGGAATACAGAAGGAGCGTTTTTAAGCCCAAATGGCATACTCAAATATTCAAATTGCTCTTCTGGGGTGACAAAAGCCGTTCGCTCGATTGAATCCGGGTGAATGGGGATCTGGTGAAACCAACTTGCCATGTCTATACAACTGAAAAACTTAGCACCACTCAGCCTCGCTATCTGATCGGAAATAAGCGGCAGCGGATACTTATCCGAAATAGTATTTGCGTTAAGCTCTCTATAATCTACACAAAGACGGTCTGTACCATTTTTCTTTCGCACAAGTAACATTGGGCTCGCAAAAGGGGAGCAACTTGGTCATATAATGTTTGATTCCAACAGCTGTTTAATTAATTGCCGAATTTTTTCCATTTCCTCTACACTCAACCTATACGGGCGCCTTTGAACCGTTTTATTTTGGTCAATCAACCGAATTTCTAGTTGTCCCGTAGACACGCGGTTTTGTGGAATTCCAATAATGAACGAATTCGAAAACTCTTGCAGTATTGATAGTAATGGGTCTACATCAGGTCCGTGTAAGTCGGTGTCAGTATAAGCGAAATTGTTGCACTCAGAAACTTTAACAGGTAATACAGATTTTTCGTTAAATATAGTGAGGGCACTTGATGTAAGTGTCACGCCGATTCCTTGGCTCAAAATATCCCGGCCAATTAAAGCGTCATATTTTATAAAGTTGTCTAACACTACATGAAACAGTATTTCGAATAAACGCTCGCATATTAGAACATTTGCCAATATCTGCAATGTGCTACAAACAGAACTGCCACCAATGCCCTTTAGGATGACTACATTGCTTGCTCGAGTTCCAGATAATCATTGAGAAGCGGCCTCCTTGATGAGCGAGCACTCGGCTCCAGAATCAAAACAAAATTTGAACGACTCACCAGATTGCAAAAACTTTCCTACGGGCTCAAAAACAGTACAGATGTTGACATATTTATACTCGATACCGAAGGTAAAGAGTATATTGGGTTTGTGCAATGTCCGTCATGGTGTCTGTCCGTCTGTCCGTCTGTCCGTCCGTATGTATGCAAGTTTTTTCCACACCCTTCAAGCTAGAGACTTGAAACTTTCCAGTTCTCTTTATCTATGGGATAGTAAATTAAAGTGTCAAGATGGGGGTTCTACGATAACTGGGGGGCTGGCAAATCGATAAATTCGATAACTCAAAACCGATAAATCCACATATTTCGCACATCCTTACAGCTAGAACTACCAAATTTGGTAAGAAGATAGCTACTAGCAACCCCCAAAAAACTGCATCAAAAATTTTGGAGCCACGCCCCCCCATTCCGCCCCCAGACCCCCCGAAATTTAAAGTCAAATAAGCCTATATCTCCCACAGTTTTTGAGCTAGAGCCACCAAATTTGGTGCCAATTTAGCTGATGATGACCCCCCAAAAACTGCACCAAAAGTTTGGATGCCACGCCCACCAATACCGCTGTAGCTGCCCCCAGATGCCCCAACGCTTCGTCAAAAACGGGAATGCGTGTATCTTCCAGAGTTGTAGAGCTAGAGCCTCCAAATTTGGTAGGAAGCTAGCTGGTAAGGACCCCCAAAAAACTGCATCAAAGTTTTGGAGCCACGCCCACCCATTCCGCCCCCAGCCCCCCTGCATTTTGAAATCAGAAATGGCTATATCTCCCACAGTTTTTGAGTTAGAGCCACCAAATTTGGTGCCAATTTAGCTGATGATGACCCCCAAAAAACTGCATCAAAAGTTTGGATGCCACGCCCACCAATACCGCCCTAGCCACCCCCATCTGCCCCAACGCTTCGTCAAAAACGGGAATGCGTGTATATTCCAGAGTAGTGGAGCTAGAGCCACCAAATTTGGTAGGAAGATAGCTGGCAACGACCCCCAACAATCTGCATCAAAGTTTTGGAGCCTAGCCCATCCATTCCTCCCCCCTTTCCCCACCTTATACAAACTTTGAGCTAGAGTCACCAAATTTGGTATGAAGGTAGCATTTGACATTCCACAAGGATCTGCAGCAAAAATTTGGATGCCACGCCCAAACATACCGCCCCCAGCCCCCATTTCCACACTTTATACAAACTTTGAGCTAGAGTCACCAAATTTGGTATGAAGGTAGCATTTGACATTCCACAAGGATCTGCAGCAAAAATTTGGATGCCACGCCCAACCAAACCGCCCCCAGCCACCCTTTCCCCACTTTATACAAACTTCGAGCTAGAGTCACCAAATTTGGTATGAAGGTAGCATTTGACATTCCACAAGGATCTGCAGCAAAAATTTGGATGCCACGCCCAACCAAACCGCCCCCAGCCACCCTTTCCCCACTTTATACAAACTTCGAGCTAGAGTCACCAAATTTGGTATGAAGATAGCAATTGACATTCCACAAAGATCTGCATCAAAAATTTGGATGCAATTCCACCCATACCGCCCCCAGCCCCCCTTTCCCCACTTTATACAAACTTCGAGCTAGAGTCACCAAATTTGGTATGAAGATAGCAATTGACATCCCACATGGATGGATCAAAATTTTTAATACTGGTATCGAGTATGCCGCAGTCGGTTGCGTCCGACTGCAACGTTTCCACTTGTTTTCAATTGTGCTTTTATTATTAAACGACGAACGCTGCTCGTGACGATCAGGGCACACTGTAGATACATGGCCAGTTTTTCCACAATTATAACAGGTCACTGTAGACCGGTCTCTTCCTCATGTGTAACCAGAGTGTTGTTTGCCAGGTTTCTGTTGCTGAGTCACCAAAGTTTTTGAGCGACATTCCGCCTTCTTGTGGCCAAGTTTCCTGCAATTATGACACTTGATGTGAGGCAAGAGCCTAGCTCGCTTTCCTGAAGGCACTGCTGTGTTGTCGTTTGAAAGCTGGCTCGGTTTAGCGTCAAACGAGTTTGCTTTTAGTTCTTGATGCATCTCGTTCCGCGTGTTGATATCCGTAGTGAAAACTAAACGCCGCAATCGCTTGTCAATTCCAGCTGCATGTGCCAGCGCAACGGAGACTGCGATTTGTTCCACGTTCAGCGACTTCCACCTGGCCATGAGTGAAGTAACCATTCGGCTTCCTTATAAAGACAAGCACTCTCCTTCTGCAGGGCGTCCATTTAACAGATTCATAACTGTTGCAGCCAACGTCTCTGTACCTACAAAATATTGCAAAAACAGTTCTCTGAACTGCGTCCATGTTATGCCAGGAAAGCATGACTGAGACAGCCAATGAGACGCGCTTCCTTCCATCGACTTGCTAAGGGTCATCACAAGGGCGCTGCCTTCTAGTTGGTTTTCGGAAAATATGTAATCCACTGTTGAACACCAAGACTGAGCGGCTGAGTCTGCCCGTTCAGGATTGAACTTTGGCAACACGACTGTAGATGAATCTTTCGGTCTGCTCTGTGAGTGTTGCACTTGTTTTAACAGTTCCATAAAGTAAAGATTTTGCGACTCCAATAGTTTCAGCAAACTTTTTTCACTATTTGTAGGTGTTGGCGATCCCACTTCTGATGCCGAAGATGTTGCAGAATCATCTTGTGCAGACTCGTTTAATGTGTCGCTTTCTATTTCGCGTTCAGCGCAACGTTTTCTAAGGCGTAATTTGTGTGAGCGCTTCATGACTGTTTTGTTCACTGGTAATATTCAAAGTGATCAAAAACCAACGCGTGCCTAACACGCATAACCAAAACGTTCAGTACTCGCCTAGACACACCGTACGGTACTTTTCCAGGCTCGCTATCTACACATTTTGGTGAATTACTCTTTACTATGTATACCATAGATGCCCAAAGCCAGCATACGGCTGAGCAACTCCAAAACTCACACATAAAAAACACCAATACCAAGAAGAGAACAGTTATTTGTATTTCAATTTGTGCACTAGAAAAAAGTGTACATAGGTAACATTTCACTAAATTAATTTAATAAAAAAAAGTTTCACAAATGATTCTTCTTTTCAATAATAATAATGTAAATACAAAAAAAAAATAAATTTTAACATTTCATTTCGTTTAGCTTCATCTTTTTTAATGAGTTTGAATGATAGATAAAAGATTTTAACAAATGTTTTCATGTTTAACAATTACTCAATAAATTGTCTATACTTATGTTTATTTTGGTTAGAGATAATTTTAACAAGGATTCTAAATTATCGTTTGTTAGTCGATTTCAATGTTTGTTTTTTATTAGTTTTAAACTTGAAAAAGCACTCTCGCAAATATAGGTACTTCCAAACATAGAATAAATTCGTAAAATTTCTTTGTGAAGTAAGAAACTCAGTTTTTACTAAACTTAGGATAGTTACGCTAACCGGACGCTGAGAAAACGGGCCTAAGTCAGTGATAAATTAGCGATTATATCAATTCTGGTGGAGTATTCAATATGTGTGTTGGGTCGATACAAGCAGCCAATAAGCATTTTAGTATCACTGTTCGTATTTAATAGTTCAATGAAGAGATATTCAATTTAGCTCTATTTCGGCTGCTTAAGGATGACTTTGCATTTCACTCTTAATTCACAAAAATGGGAACTCCCCCAACATGATCAACTCGATCAGAACGAAACACACTATAGCCACTACATTCAATAGTCGAATCACAAAGATCGGGGACAAACCATGTTTCGGACACACATACAACATCAACATTTCAATTTACAAACAAATAACGAAACTTTTCAATCTTGTTGACCTAACTCTGAGAATCAATATGACATATCTTGATCCCATCCTTTTTGCACAAGACCCTAACCATCGCATGGCTGTTCGTTATGGAAATGTTATTTATGAACGGCATTGAGTTCATATGGAAGTGAAAAAATTCAATTCTAAATTTAAAGCACGTAGGAACATTAAAACACAAGTTTAAGAGAAAACGTTTAAAAATGTAGATAATAGAGAAAAGATATTTATAAATGAAACTTATTTTACTAGGAGCGAAAAAGATCAGGTGCTTTTTCGGTTGAAATTTCGGCCTGCAGTCGAGAGAGTTTTTGTTTGCTGTCAATGCATATAATTTCGTCTTACTCTCTTCTCTTCACGTGCTCGAGCCGAAAAACGACAGAATTCTGATACAAGCACCTTGCCCTTCTTCAGTTGCATCGCCTGCTTAACTAACTAACTTTTTAACTTGCGTTGGTGATGGTTGTGTTTTTGCGTGCTCCGAGTAAATTATCTGTTTTCTTGTGATTGTGAACGGTGTTTTCATTGGTAACATTTGTAAACATTTACTGAAGTGATCGCAAGTGTACTTTGTATGTATTTAAGTGTTTAGTTATAAAACTGCCGGCTTAGTATTTGATTTTATTTAAGGTTGAACAGCCGCTGCATTGCTTAAAATTACAGAAAACACACGTACATCCATACATACTTATATTTGCTTTTATATATTCTGTGTTTTCGTCTGCTAACGCCAATCACTTTGTCTATTTTCTTGCTCTCGCTCTCCAACGTCAGTCCTCCCCGCTCTCGACCGCTCTTATCAGTCGTTCTTGTTGTTATAACTGCTTACGATGATTTTTACCGTTTTATCGTGCTCTTTGCATTGATACGTTTTAACTTACACATACCTGCACCATAACTTTTTTTGCTAAAGCATTATGCTTCATGATGCTTGTCTGTTGCAGTGAAAATTGCAAATTGGTTGGTTCAACCAACCAAGATTTTATTTTGTGTGGTCTATGTGACAACATCATCCAAATGAAATGTGTTGGCTTTACAGCCAAAACCAGGGAATGTCTGCTTGCTGACACAGGCCTTAAATGGTATTGTGGGTCTTGTAAAGAGGCGGTGAAAGAATCTTCACAATTTATGAGGCAGACTCACGAAGGCTTTAAAGCTATGCACCTTGCTTTTAATAACCTGCAAAAGTCTTTCGAGCAGCTTGAGTCCAATTTCAAAAAAGGCAAAGTGATAACTGAATCCCGGAAGCGTAAAAAGACTTCGGGACCTAATCCGATAACTGTCCCACCTGTCCTGCCCACTAAACCACTTCTGGTGCCTAGCAATAATCCCCCCATGGGTACTATTGCTAGCTCATTAATTTTATTTAACTCCCCGTCAAGGAATCTTAACAATAACCTTGCCACTAATAACATAATTTGTGATCCTATTAGTGAGTCCTCCGGTCCAACAGCTAGTGTGCCTATATATATCTTCTTTCAAGTTGGGTGTACCGCCTGCACTTTTTTCGACAATTTGCTCTGAAAAGTTTTGGCCACCGCAGCTTGTCGTTAAGGAGTATACGAATAGGCGAATTAATAACAATAATGGTATTAGGATCAATAGCACACCGCCTGTTGGCCATCCTGTTGCCTCCACCCCGGCTGCAAAAAGCTAACTGAAGTAATTAGCTTGGCCTATCAAAATGTTAGAGGCCTTAACACTAAACTGGCTAAATTATATATTAACAGCTTATCTTTTGATTCTCAAATAGTTGCACTACTGAAACCTGGTTAAAACCTGATATTTCTGATTATTCCATTTTTCCATCTAAATATAACTTGTACAGATGCGATCGCACTTCCCGCAAAGGGGGTGGTGTTCTCATTGCTGTTGACTCCTGTATTTCCTCTGAACAGATTCTTTCTCAGCATCTTCCAGACATAGAGTTTTTATGTGTTAAAATATTACTAAACGGCCGATCACTTTATGTTTCTTGCATTTATATTCCTCCTCATTCTGATATTAACATTTACTCATCCCATCTGAGTGCCCTGCAACTTGTTTCGCCATTTTTGACAGATATGGATAATCTGATATTGGTTGGTGATTTTAATCTGCCACATGTTGTATGGTCTGTAAATGACACATCTTCGGCGGTATTACCAGTCACTTCTGATGGTTTTATTGATGGCCTACTGGAGTTAGGCCTATCGCAAGTTAACAGAGTGCATAACTGTAGTGGTAGAATGTTGGAATTAATATTTGTTTCTTACTCAGATTGCAGTAATGCTAGTAGAATATCCCCTCTAGTGCTTCCGGAAGATACCTACCATCCAACCATAGAACTATCCATCGAAATTCTTAACCCTGGCTCAGTATCTAATAATACTTTAAAAACACGTTGCTTTCGTAAAACTAACTTTACTAATGTAACACTCTTAATTATTTATTTAAATATGTAGGATGGTTAATAGTTTAATCGATTCTTTTCGGCAGCTGTTACATATACATGTTGTCAGCGTAAGGTTAACCGGAAAAGAGACAGAGGCAAGATCAGTGTGGCCGAACCACACTTTCTGATAAAACTTAATACTAACATCGATACCTTAATACTAGCTTACAATATATCGGTATACACGAGCATAACATAACATAAACAATCGATAGAAATTAAATATAAATGTTGCACAAAATAAATACTTTACAACTCGGCCGTCCTGACAGGGAATCGACCTCGATTTCACCTACTCTAGATCATAGAGGGCTTGAAATCTTACCAAACGGCGGGTGTTGCCTGCGGTCAGACATCAAAAGCACAATTTCAAACCGACGTGAGCCACAATTTTAGTTTAGAGGACTCCAGCACACCATCATACGGAAGCTATGTGAGCTGGGAGCCTTCAACATCTCGGATGACATACCGATCATTCGGGAGTTTCTTGTGGATGACATAGGGACCGCGGTATCGCTGAATGAGTTTTTTGTTTATGCCGGCCGTCGTATCAACATTCTTGATGACGACAAAATCACCTTCTTCAAAATTAACGATGATATTTGCTAAAGTACTCTGTGTTATACTCTTGAGATTTGACAATGTTCTGCAGGGCAATCTTACAGGTGTCTACTAAGGGCACTTCACTAATAAGCCTATCATCTAAACGCTCAGATAACTCATCTATAACAGCACCGCGCTGTTCGACACCAAAAAAAAGGACGGAGGGTTCAAATTTAGTTGTGGAGTGGATTGAATTATTCAAGGCGAACTCAATTTTCGGAAGTTGCTTCACCCAATCGGCATGATCCGATGGCTCGGCCAATTTAGCAATCATGGGACTTAAGACACGATTGACACGTTCTACTTGCCCATTAGCACGGGGGGAGGCAGTGGCATTCTGGACATGGATTATATGGTGGGACTGCAGAAAATCAGCGAATTCGGCGGAAGTGAAGCACGTACCTCGATCGCTAACAATTCGGCGAGGTCGACTATAAATGGGGAAATACTGCGTCTCTAAAGTGTGACACACTTCTCAGGAATTAGTTGTAGCGGCAGGGTACAATTTGACAAACTTCGTAAAGGCATCAATGACGACAAGAAGATATTTTTTTTCTAGACGGCGTGGACGGAAGGGGTCCTAAGTGGTCAATATGAAGAGTATCAAATGGCAGAGGGGTTTTCGGAAACTATGCAGGGTAGCATTACCATTATTAGCGGAAGGGGAATAGTAAATACATTTGAGGCAGTTTTTAATAAAGTTGTTAACGTAAGATTTCATATACTGAAACCAATAATGTTTTTTAATCTGTGTGCAACACTTTTCAGTGGCCAGATGGCCTAGCTTCTCTTGCACTGTTCGTATGACACTGTTAATCATTTCGGCAGGGACATAAAGCTGAGGTACATCAGTCGGTGATCGGCGATACACGACACTATCTTGCAGCTCAAACCCAGCAACTTCTTGGTTCTCCAGGACACTCCAAAGATTGACAGTTTCTGGATCACGGTTTTGCGTCAGTTGTAGTAGGAAATCTAGGTTCACATCGTCCACATATGCAGACGTGTCTATTCTACTAAGTGCATCAACATGCGGCATACAAATACTGGACCGATGTACACTGGTATAGTTATAATTTTCTAAAAGTAATGCCCAGCGGGCAATTTTCGCGGAAGATCCACCATTCTTAAGGGTTAACGCTAATGAATTACAATCTGTTATTATCTTAAACGGAATGAACTTCAGGTATGTCTCAAAACGCTTTAAGGCGTATACAATAGCCAGGGTTTCCAATTCATAACTATGCAATTTGGATTCTGGGACGGAAGCGGTCTTCGAAAAATAACACACAGGATGAAATTTATCATCAGTTTGTTTCTGCAGGAGCATCGCTCCAAAACCGGCGGAACTAGCATCACAATGTAATTCAGTTTCAGACTTCGGGTTATAAATAGACAGCACCGGTGACTCGATCAGTTTGGACTGCAGTGTTCGGAATGATTTAAGACACTCATCAGAAAAAACGTAAAGGGCATCTTTTTTCAGCAGGCGCGACATCGGATAAGCAATTTTGGCAAAGTTGGGTACAAAGCGGCGGAAGTAAGAAAAAAGACCCAAACAACGTTCAAATTCTTTCCTATCCCGGGGTTCCGGCAGACTTTTTATGGCTTGAAGGTGACCTGGTTTCGGGGTGATACCGGAAGAATTCGCTAAATACCCCAAATACTCCAACTAATTGTGCGCGAAACGACACTTAGACAGTTTAAGGCGTAACCCATTCACTCGTAAGGTATAAAGTGCCTCTTTCAACACTTGCAGATGGGTTTTAAAATCACTCGACGCGATCAATATGTCGTCCATATAAATCACTAATTGACCTCTATTGATCAAGTCCTTCAGCACAAAGTATACAAATCTAGAAAAAACTGGAGGACCATTACATAAGCCAAACGGCATGCGTACGTACTCAAATTGACCATCAGGTGGTACAAAGGCTGGGTATTTAATCGAATCAGGATGCATTTTGACATGGTGAAATCCACTTTCTAAATCTAGTACAGTGAAGTACGATTTACCCCCCAGATGTTCAACACAATCCTCTAACAGCGGAATTGGAAAGTGGTCACGGACAGTTATTTTATTCAGCGGGCGATAATCAACACACTTCCTTAAGGTATTATCTTTTTTTCTAACGGGCACTATAGCGGAAGCTTAAGGGGAACTACTATGACGGATAATGCCGGCAGTTAATAAGTCATCACATATTTGGCACACTTCGTTACGCTCGTGATGTGATAATCGGCGGGGTCGGCAGAAAATAGGAGTCTGACTTGTCAATTCGATTTTCATTTCGTAATTGGTCGGTTTAATCAGTTCGGAAAGGACATCAACATAGGAGGCGGAAATAACAGACTGCAACTTTGTAGATTGTTCTAACGGCAGAGTAGGCTCTATATTAAACTCATTTTCACTAACAGCAGGTAACTCGATTGCATTAATGGCTGCTAGGGCATCACTCAACGAATACTCAGACATGACGGAACACTCTATTTTAGTGGTACACGACTGTGATTTGGCAGGTATAAACTCATTTTCATTAAGCGACCGGGTTGACTCATTTTTGGTCATTGGCGTTTGACATCTTTCCTAAACAAATCAAGTGAATTAAGGACAGCAGTGAGTTTCTTGTTACAATTCATTTTATGTTTATCTAACTTCAGTAATTTTCTTTTTGTATAAGACACTTTTATTTTACATAATTTCAAATTTGTTTTAACAAAAAAGTCTCTACCCAAGATCATAGGCAAATTTGTGGCACTGCTAGGCAGTACATCAAATTGATGGAATACTGTTTGTTGGAATATTCTAATTTCACACTGAATTTTTCCTAAAGACGTAAGTTGGTCGTTACCTAGACCACGGCAGTTCAGCAGGGTTGGCTTTAGGCTATATGAAGATGGCACTTCTGATTGCCGAATGAAACTTCTAGGACTACCAGAGTCGAGAAGGGAAAAAATATTCGTAAACTCACTTCCTTTCACTTGATTTGACATAAAGGCAACACTCACCATTTGTAGATGATCTACTTTATCTATCAAGGCGTCTCCGCAATGGGGAAGAGTGACTGCGTCGGCAGCGGCGGCGTTGGTGGCACCGGAAGTTCCAATCTTCGGGCAGTTCTTGTATATATGGTCCAGTTTGCCGCATTTAAAGCAGGAATTCGCTGATCTGATTGGCTTCGGGCACTGGGACTTATAGTGTCCAGATCCAAAACAATTAAAGCACCGCACATCCTTACAGCAGGGAAGGCATTCGTGGACGGAAGGGAAACACTTGTAGCGGCAGGTTGTCGAGGCAGAGGCTGGTTCATGGCAGCCACTTGTTTGTGTAGATTCAACAACACTGGAAGCTGGGTTATCGCTAGAACAGCAGACGGCGGGGCAGCAGCTTGAACAGTTGATGATAAGCTTAGCACTTAGTCAGCAGACAGCAAGGCGGCAGCGGGAGCAGTTAACAGCGGGGTTCACGTTGGAACAGCAGACATAAGCAGAAGCAGTTGACGGCGGGGCTAACGTTGGAACAGCAGACGGCGGGTCATCAGCAGAAGCAGTTGACGGCGGCGTTAACGTTGGAACAGCAGAAGCAGTTGACTGCAAGGTTGACACTGGAACAGCAGACAGCGAGGCGGCATCAGAAGCGGTTGGCGGCAGAGATGACGCTAGAACAGCAAACAGCAAGGCATCAGCAGAAGCAGTTGACTGCAAGGTTGACACTGGAACAGCAGACAGCGGGCCAGCAACAGGCGCAGTGGGAAGCGGGGTTACCACTTGGACAGCAGGCAGCATGGCGGCAGCCGGAACAGTTGACAGCAAAAGTGGTTCGGCAACAGCAGACAGTGAGGCGGCAGCAGCAGCAGTTGACGTCAGAATTGTTTCGAAAACGGCAGACAGCGGGGCGGCAGCAAGAACGGTTGACGGCAGGGTTGCTGGTGGCGCAGCAGACACAAGTGCAGCAGCGGAAGAAGTCGATGGCAGAATTGGCGCTAAAACGGCAGACAGCGGGGCGGCAGCAGGATCGGTTGACGGCAGAATTCTTTCGGAAACAGCACACACGGGGCGGCAGCAAGAACGGTCGACGGCAGGGTTGCTGGTGGCGCAGCAGACACAAGTGCAGCAACGGAAGAAGTCGACGGCGGAATTGGCGCTAAAACGGCAGACAGCGGGGCGGCAGCAGGATCGGTTGACGGCAGAATCGTTGCTGAAACAGCAGACAGCAGGGCGGCAGCAGGATCGGTTGACGGCAGAATTGTTGCTGAAACAGCAGACAGCGGGGCGGCAGAAAGAGCGGTGGACGGCAGATTTGGCGCTGAAACAGAAGACAGCGGGGCGGCAGCAAGAACGGTTGACGGCGGTGTTGCTGATGGCACAGCAGACAATGGGGCGGTAGTGGAAGAGGTTGATGGCAGAATTGTTGCTGAAACGGCAGTCAACTGGGCGGCAGCGGAATTCGTCGACGGCAGCGTTGACACTTGAGCAGCAGATTTTGCGGCAGCAGCAGGCGCAGGGGGCGCTGGGACAGCAGGTGGCGAGGCGGCAGCAGATTTTGTCACCTCTGATACTAATTTGCGTATCTGCACAAGGTTCGCTAGCGGCGGCACTGTAACGTTATTTGCCTTCAGCAAATTTAACATCTCTTCCTTATTCAAGCCCATCTTTGTTGATTGGGCGTTAAATACAGGTTGGGCGTTGGGCGTATCCCACTTCTGAGTTGTAACACTCTTAATTATTTATTTAAATGTCTAGGATGGTTAATAGTTCAATCGATTCTTTTCGGCAGCTGTTACATATACATGTTGTCAGCGTAAGGTTAACCGGAAAAGAGACAGAGGCAAGATCAGTGTGGCCGAACCACACTTTCTGATAAAACTTAATACTAACATCGATACCTTAATACTAGCTTACAATATATCGGTATACACGAGCATAACATAACATAAACAATCGATAGAAATTAAATATAAATGTTGCACAAAATAAATACTTTACACTAAATTAAATTATCTTCTTCAGCATACTAATTGGTCTCGGCTTTATTCTTGTACTGATTTAGAAACAGATATTGCCATATTTTATAGGACCTTTAATTCGCTTTTGGATATTTGTGTTCCCCTCACTTGTTCTTCAAGTGATAATAAACCACCTTGGTTTACGAGGGAATTATCGCAATTGAAAAACGCGAAGACAAGATCATATAAAAAATTTAAAAAATCGGGAACTACTTTAGACCTATCTTCGTATTTAGTTGCAAAATCTAGTTTTCTTTCTGTTAATACATCTTGTTATAATAATTATCTTAATCGTTGTAGACTAAACTTTTCACGTGACCCTAAACAGTTTTATAAATTTGTTAACTCTAAACGTAAGACTTCTTGCTTGCCATCCTCAGTATACCTAGATGATACAAAAGCAAGTTCTGATCAGGCAGTAGCCGATCTATTTGCTAAGTATTTTCAATCAGTATACTCATCGAATATGTATAGTCGTAGTAATTCCTATCCTTTTCAAGTTCAAACGCCAAATTGCATATATGTCCCAGTAGTTACTGAGTCTACGCTCCTGAGTGGATTTAACTCTATTTAACCTGGCTACTTGCCTGGTCCTGATGGAGTGCCAGGCTGTATTCTTAGATACTGCGCGGATTCTCTTTGTGCGCCATTAAATAAATTATTTAACTTGTCTTTTTATTCAAACGTGTTCCCTGATATATGGAAGGAATCCTTTATAATTCCACACCATAAAAATTCTTCAAAATCAAACGTTAAAAATTATAGGGGCATATCCAAGTTGACTGCCATACCAAAAGTCTTTGAAAAAATTATATGTTCTCAACTGCAACACGGATGTAGTTCGATTATATCGCCTTACCAACATGGTTTTGTTAGGCGTAGATCTACTACCACTAACCTTCTTGAATTCACTTCGCTTGTTATCAAAGGGTTTCAGGAAAAAATGCAAACTGACGATGTTTACACCGATTTTAGTAAGGCATTTGATTCTGTAAGTCATTCTCTGTTGCTTCATATATTATATACTATTGGATTTCCATCAAAACTTTTATTGTGGCTTTGTTTTTAAATCGTCTGTATCTAAACCAATATTTGTTACCTCTGGTGTTGTTCCCCAGGGTAGTCATCTTGGTCCTTTGCTATTTAATTTGTTTATTAACGATCTCCCAGCTGTTATTACTAACTCTTTTGTGTATATGTTTGCTGATGATGTGAAGCTATGTTTCACCTTTAATGACGCTTCCCTGTGTAATTTACTACAGTCGGATTAGGGTGCTTTGTCAGCCTGGTGCCGAACTAACTTACTAAATTTAAATTGTTCAAAATGTAAAGTCATGTCTTTTTGAAGAAGTACCCCTCATACTGCTCACTACTTGCTTGATGCTTCACCACTTGACCGCGTGTTTGAAATTAAAGATTTAGGCATTATTCTTGATCCTAAATTAAAGTTTGACGCTCATATTTCAACTATGGTCAATAAGGCCATTAATGTCCTTGGCTTCATCCAGCGGTGGTCGAAAGAGTTTAATGATCCCTACACCACTAAAACACTTTATACATCCCTAGTACGTCCCATCCTGGAGTATGGATCTTGTGTGTGGTCCCCACAATACTCGATTCACCAGGATAGAATTGAATCTGTGCAGAAGAAATTTCTTCTATTTGCCCTTAGAAGTTTTAACTGGGTTCCTGGAGTTGACTTACCCCCGTATTCTAGTAGACTCCTTTTAATAAATCTTCCCTCCCTGTTAAATCGTAGAGCTATGCATGGAGTATTATTTATTACTAACCTACTTAATAGTGAAATCGACTCATCAGTTCTTTTAAGTCGAATTAAATTTAATGTCCCAATTAGATCTTCACGTAACTTTTTACTCCGTAGCCTTGATCGTTGCTTCAGCAACTATTTAACTCATGAACCATTTCGTGTTATATGTTCTGACTATAACAAACTTTATTCTCTTGTCTCTTGGAGGCCTCAACTCCAGTACTAAAAATATCGATCCGTTTTTCTTTATCTAATCGTAACCACTAATTACTAATCTAACGCTGGTCTGATTGGGTTTTTGGGTTTTCCCAATCCTCGCAACAAATGTTGGACTACTCAATTTTTTATTGAATTTCCCAGAACTTTAACGTTAACTTTTAATTATATTTTCAGATTTATATATTATTCTACATTTTACTTAATTTAATTATTTTAACTATTTGTAATTTAAATTAAATTTGATTTCTTTTAAATGTCAGCTGCTCTTAGCTGACAATAAATAAATAAATAAAATAAGGATGTGGTAACTAATTTTTGTGAGCGGCGGTTGTTGTCTGACCCTAAATATTTTCCTTAGCCTGGGCGTTGGGGTGACTCTAAAAATAAAACGATAAGGTGTTAAATATCGTTTGCAGCTGCTCACCCTCAACATACGGCACTCCATCCAGCCGCATGTCATTTGCTGTGCTGGTGTTGGATTGATTTGCGAGCTTTGCCTCAAATGAATCAATTTGAGTTTGTAGAGCATGGGACTCCTCCGCCTCTTGTTTCAGTTTCTGGACCCGGAGTTAGTGCTGGGAAAACATCGATTTTTTTCACTATCGATTTTTCGATGTTTTAGACTAATGAAACATCGATACTATCGATTTTCCACTCTACTTGAAATAAATTTTTTAGGTTTGCAATCTTGGTAAATTTAAAACATGAAAAGTCATTTATTTATAACTAAGTAAAAACTCAAAATATATAACAAAAAAATATAAATAAAGTAGCTCAATTCAATTGTGTAAATAACTTTTTTGAGATCAATCTTCTTCTAGTAACCAATTGTTGCGGCTCATAAAAATAATAATATCTGCTGTGGAAGCTTGAAGTGAAGCCCTCTTTTGACTAATAACATTTCCAGCTTTGCTGAAAATGCGTTCACTTTCCACTGACGTTGCCGGAATGCATAGAAATTTTGCAGCAAGCTTTGAGACCGTCATTTCCATTCATGTTCTACAAAACAAGATAGTTATATTATTTATCTTTATTATTATTAGAACAAAAAAATTACCTTCCAATAGTCCAGAGGGTTACAACCTTCATCCAGATTTGGACTATCATAATAGTTCCGAAGGCTTAAAATGGAGTCAACTCGTTCAGTCCTTGGTTTATTGGCAATGTTTTTTTAAGAAAGCAAACAGTGGCTGATTTTTGGCAGAATTGTCAGTTGGTGTTGGTGGCCCGGTGTTGTCAGGTGCATGATTTTTGTTGTGAGGGTCAGTTCGTTTTCCAACGCTTTTACGGCTTCTGACATCCGAGGATCAAGCAACGTGGATAATCTGGTCATAGTTCGTTTTTCATATTCCAACAGTCTACGTTTACTGCTATCAATTAAATTTAATAGCATATCAGAAACTTCTTTGGTTTGTACTTTGGGTTTTAAACTTTCCATAGTATCAAGCAATCCACACACCACCGGAATTATAAGCGAAACTGTAACATTTGTTGATGATGATACTTTTTCTGTAGCGGTGTTGAAAGGTGCAAGCAATTCTACGATCTCCATTAAAGTTGCAACTTCTTCCGCAGTCAGAGGTGCAGGTGCTTTTGGTATGCTTAGTAGAACTTTTCCAATTACTTCATTGATGAGGATTATTCGTTGAATCATAGCAAGTGCGTTGTTCCATCTGGTGGGGACCTCTTGCTTTAGGCTGTACACAATTCCTGGCCGCTGAGCATTTCTTAGCGTTGCATATGAGACGTTGCTTTGTTTGAAAAATTTAACAATGAGCTTGCACTTCTCAACCAGGGAATGTATACCATCCATCTTAAGAGCTTCTTGTACAATTAAGTTCAGTGTATGAGCGAAGCAAGGCAGATTTCGTTTCTGAATATTCTCGCACATTTTAGTCATTACTTTATCGTTATCGGTAACAATTGCGTAGACTTTGTTAAAAATTTGCCAATTATCTAAAACCGAGCGCACGGTTTCGCCAATATTTTTTGCTGAATGGTTAGTTTCATTAAGCAAAAGGTTTGTAGAAAGCACAGGTGAACGTAAAATATAATCATCATCGATAAAATGACATGTGATGGTGATAAATGATACACTTTTTCGTGAAGTCCACAGATCGGTCGTAATAGCAAGATGCTCAACTTTATCTAAAGTGGTACACAACTTAGCTTTCATATCAATAAACAAATTTTCCATCTGCACATGCTTCAATGTCTTCCTAGATGGCAATTCATAGCGGGGGTCCATCACTTTCATTAATTTACGGAAACTCTTCTCTTCAACAAGGGTGAATGGTTGAATGCTACATGCAATGAACTCAGAAACCGTATTGTCTATCAGTATTTTACGTGCAGAACTTTTATCGTACTTTTATTCTATAAAGGATAAAATACTGCCAGAAGACTTAGGTAGATCTCTAAGATCTGAAAATTTTATATCTGGATGCAATCGCCGAATATGATCTCTGAGGTTTGAAGTGTTTCCGCAAGTTTTATAAATTTTACCACAGGCTTTGCACTTAGCACTAGAACCGCTCATTTTGTTGAAATATTTCCACACTTCCGATTTACTTAACTTATTTTTGTTGCTGTTTCCCTCGTTCGAACCATTTGTACATGCAGCACTCGCCATGTTGTTTTCTCCAAGACATACACAAAAAATTAATTTGCAATTTTAAACGACAATAATTGAAAGTTATAATTACCTTTGTTTCTGTTCCCAACGAACTTAACCATCCTTGCGACCTTCCGAACACCAACACCAATTATTATTATTCAACTAATGAATTAAAGAATATTAGTAAATTTATTTAATATCCGAATTATTTTACTTACTCCAATTCAGCCACGCACAATATGTAAAGAGATGGAAAATTTTCTCAAAACATCGATAGTGAAAAAAAAACAATCGATTTTTTAAAAATTTTGTTACCATCGATAGTATCGATAGTGCTCCGATGTTTTCCCAGCACTACCCGGAGTAGAAGGTTTTGAAGTTCACCACTCATGCCATCCAGCCTTTCGTGCAGCAGCGAGATCATATGCTCCTCGGATTCCTTAATCTTGGTGGCAATAAGGTTTGCTTGCTCATAAAAACGCGTGTTGATCAGTTTCTAGATCGGCGAGGTATTACCGACTTTGCTCTTTAGCTCTCAAGTCAAGTTTTCACTTGGATACGGGTGCCATGTTTATTTTTTAGGACAGTGTCATTGCGTTTTTTTTTTGTGTGTTAACTTTTTAACTTTGCCTGCGCTTGAATAATTAGAAAAGCTTATATTGCAGTTTTTGCGCACAAAAATTAGCAATTAGCAGAGCTCATATTGAACGTGTCTTTGTGGAACGAAAGCTTTTATTCTTCTTTATACTTCGCGAAATTTTTTCATTGAATAGTAATCACACCATAACAAAGATTCAGTTCTGCGCACGAAAAAATATTAATACGAACAAACAGCGTGAAGCGTACAGAACGTACAGTGACATTGTGACATTCCGTGGTACCTTAAAGTAAGTGCTGTGGTAGATTAAAGACCATTGTGGCTGTCAAACCAGCACCCAGCGCTCAAAACAATGTCATGTAGTATGCATAACAATCTGTCATAAGCCCACTATATTGCAGGGTTGAAATGGACAGAATACTACCCAAACATAATATGATAAATTTTAATTTTTGAGTTATACATTTATTCATTTTTGCCACCGAAATTAGCATAATGTCCCATTGTCTTTGTTAGCTAAACTCGCTCGCAGTTTTTATCACCGTTACTTGGTGTAAGCATATTGTTGGCTCATCTTTGTTTCGCTCTTTCGCTAATTCAGCATTGGAAGTATCCCGTTTGAAAGCTCTTCGCTATGCAAAGTCGAGCTGCATAACATAAGATTTTCGAAGCAATCGATCTTTTCTGTCGTAGCACCAAAAGAGTGAAGACGTTTATTAAACAAATTAAAATGATTTAATTAAAAACTATGTGAAACTTAAACTTTATTAAAAGTACAGTTCGGCAATAAGGCCTTAAAATTGTTAAAGTGCGACAGAAAAGAGATTATTGAATCTATTGCAAAAATAACCCGACACTTGCTCATGTGTAGCAGTGCGGTTTAATTGTTATTTAAATTGCGGAATTTTCAAGAGAAGGTGATATTTACTAATTTTAATCAGTGCATTTTTCTAAAGTTCTTGTGTTCATTTTTGTGTAGTTGGAGACAGCGTTCAAGTGTCGGCGGCTGTTGCTAAGTGCGCTGTGCGCGTTACACACATACACACACATAGCCGTCGACCGCTGCAAATTCACCTTGGTGTGACCACAAGCACACAAGAACCCCTCGATGTTCCGTAAAGTATTAGATGACCTGATAGATCTGATCTAGACAGAGACCAAAAAGCGAATTTGCTCAGGAAGCCAGGATTGTGAGACTCCGCTGACGGAAGTGGACCTACAAAACTTTTATTGTGTCTGTATCTAAACCAATATTTGTTACCTCTGGTGTTGTTCCCCAGGGTAGTCATCTTGGTCCTTTGCTATTTAATTTGTTTATTAACGATCTCCCAGCTGTTATTACTAACTCTTTTGTGTATATGTTTGCTGATGATGTGAAGCTATGTTTCACCTATAATGACGCTTCCCTGTGTAATTTACTACAGTCGGATTAGGGTGCTTTGTCAGCCTGGTGCCGAACTAACTTACTAAATTTAAATTGTTCAAAATGTAAAGTCATGTCTTTTTGAAGAAGTACCCCTCATACTGCTCACTACTTGCTTGATGCTTCACCACTTGACCGCGTGTTTGAAATTAAAGATTTAGGCATTATTCTTGATCCTAAATTAAAGTTTGACGCTCATATTTCGTCTATGGTCAATAAGGCCATTAATGTCCTTGGCTTCATCCAGCGGTGGTCGAAAGAGTTTAATGATCCCTACACCACTAAAACACTTTATACATCCCTAGTACGTCCCATCCTGGAGTATGGATCTTGTGTGTGGTCCCCACAATACTCGATTCACCAGGATAGAATTGAATCTGTGCAGAAGAAATTTCTTCTATTTGCCCTTAGAAGTTTTAACTGGGTTCCTGGAGTTGACTTACCCCCGTATTCTAGTAGACTCCTTTTAATAAATCTTCCCTCCCTGTTAAACCGTAGAACTATGCATGGAGTATTATTTATTACTAACCTACTTAATGGTGAAATCGACTCATCAGTTCTTTTAAGTCGAATTAAATTTAATGTCCCAATTAGATCTTCACGTAACTTTTTACTCCGTAGCCTTGATCGTTGCTTCAGCAACTATTTAACTCATGAACCATTTCGTGTTATATGTTCTGACTATAACAAACTTTATTCTCTTGTCTCTTGGAGGCCTCAACTCCAGTACTAAAAATATCGATCCGTTTTTCTTTATCTAATCGTAACCACTAATTACTAATCTAACGCTGGTCTGATTGGGTTTTTGGGTTTTTCCCAATCCTCGCAACAAATGTTGGACTACTCAATTTTTTATTGAATTTCCCAGAACTTTAACGTTAACTTTTAATTATATTTTCAGATTTATATATTATTCTACATTTTACTTAATTTAATTATTTTAACTATTTGTAATTTAAATTAAATTTGATTTCTTTTAAATGTCAGCTGCTCTTAGCTGACAATAAATAAATAAATAAAATAAGGATGTGGTAACTAATTTTTGTGAGCGGCGGTTGTTGTCTGACCCTAAATATTTTCCTTAGCCTGGGCGTTGGGGTGACTCTAAAAATAAAACGATAAGGTGTTAAATATCGTTTGCAGCTGCTCACCCTCAACATACGGCACTCCATCCAGCCGCATGTCATTTGCTGTGCTGGTGTTGGATTGATTTGCGAGCTTTGCCTCAAATGAATCAATTTGAGTTTGTAGAGCATGGGACTCCTCCGCCTCTTGTTTCAGTTTCTGGACCCGGAGTTAGTGCTGGGAAAACATCGATTTTTTTCACTATCGATTTTTCGATGTTTTAGACTAATGAAACATCGATACTATCGATTTTCCACTCTACTTGAAATAAATTTTTTAGGTTTGCAATCTTGGTAAATTTAAAACATGAAAAGTCATTTATTTATAACTAAGTAAAAACTCAAAATATATAACAAAAAAATATAAATAAAGTAGCTCAATTCAATTGTGTAAATAACTTTTTTGAGATCAATCTTCTTCTAGTAACCAATTGTTGCGGCTCATAAAAATAATAATATCTGCTGTGGAAGCTTGAAGTGAAGCCCTCTTTTGACTAATAACATTTCCAGCTTTGCTGAAAATGCGTTCACTTTCCACTGACGTTGCCGGAATGCATAGAATTTTTTTGCAGCAAGCTTTGAGACCGTCATTTCCATTCATGTTCTACAAAACAAGATAGTTATATTATTTATCTTTATTATTATTAGAACAAAAAAATTACCTTCCAATAGTCCAGAGGGTTACAATCTTCATCCAGATTTGGACTATCATAATAGTTCCGAAGGCTTAAAATGGAGTCAACTCGTTCAGTCCTTGGTTTATTGGCAATGTTTTTTTTTAAGAAAGCAAACAGTGGCTGATTTTTGGCAGAATTGTCAGTTGGTGTTGGTGGCCCGGTGTTGTCAGGTGCATGATTTTTGTTGTGATGGGTCAGTTCGTTTTCCAACGCTTTTACGGCTTCTGACACGTTGTGAGAAAAAAGGAAGACCTCCTTTTTGAACCGAGGATCAAGCAACGTGGATAATCTGGTCATAGTTCGTTTTTCATATTCCAACAGTCTACGTTTACTGCTATCAATTAAATTTAATAGCATATCAGAAACTTCTTTGGTTTGTACTTTGGGTTTTAAACTTTCCATAGTATCAAGCAATCCACACACCACCGGAATTATAAGCGAAACTGTTACATTTGTTGATGATGATACTTTTTCTGTAGCGGTGTTGAAAGGTGCAAGCAATTCTACGATCTCCATTAAAGTTGCAACTTCTTCCGCAGTCAGAGGTGCAGGTGCTTTTGGTATGCTTAGTAGAACTTTTCCAATTACTTCATTGATGAGGATTATTCGTTGAATCATAGCAAGTGCGTTGTTCCATCTGGTGGGGACCTCTTGCTTTAGGCTGTACACAATTCCTGGCCGCTGAGCATTTCTTAGCGTTGCATATGAGACGTTGCTTTGTTTGAAAAATTTAACAATGAGCTTGCACTTCTCAACCAGGGAATGTATACCATCCATCTTAAGAGCTTCTTGTACAATTAAGTTCAGTGTATGAGCGAAGCAAGGCAGATTTCGTTTCTGAATATTCTCGCACATTTTAGTCATTACTTTATCGTTATCGGTAACAATTGCGTAGACTTTGTTAAAAATTTGCCAATTATCTAAAACCGAGCGCACGGTTTCGCCAATATTTTTTGCTGAATGGTTAGTTTCATTAAGCAATAGGTTTGTAGAAAGCACAGGTGAACGTAAAATATAATCATCATCGATAAAATGACATGTGATGGTGATAAATGATACACTTTTTCGTGAAGTCCACAGATCGGTCGTAATAGCAAGATGCTCAACTTTATCTAAAGTGGTACACAACTTAGCTTTCATATCAATAAACAAATTTTCCATCTGCACATGCTTCAATGTCTTCCTAGATGGCAATTCATAGCGGGGGTCCATCACTTTCATTAATTTACGGAAACTCTTCTCTTCAACAAGGGTGAATGGTTGAATGCTACATGCAATGAACTCAGAAACCGTATTGTCTATCAGTATTTTACGTGCAGAACTTTTATCGTACTTTTATTCTATAAAGGATAAAATACTGCCAGAAGACTTAGGTAGATCTCTAAGATCTGAAAATTTTATATCTGGATGCAATCGCCGAATATGATCTCTGAGGTTTGAAGTGTTTCCGCAAGTTTTATAAATTTTACCACAGGCTTTGCACTTAGCACTAGAACCGCTCATTTTGTTGAAATATTTCCACACTTCCGATTTACTTAACTTATTTTTGTTGCTGTTTCCCTCGTTCGAACCATTTGTACATGCAGCACTCGCCATGTTGTTTTCTCCAAGACATACACAAAAAATTAATTTGCAATTTTAAACGACAATAATTGAAAGTTATAATTACCTTTGTTTCTGTTCCCAACGAACTTAACCATCCTTGCGACCTTCCGAACACCAACACCAATTATTATTATTCAACTAATGAATTAAAGAATATTAGTAAATTTATTTAATATCCGAATTATTTTACTTACTCCAATTCAGCCACGCACAATATGTAAAGAGATGGAAAATTTTCTCAAAACATCGATGGTGAAAAAAAACAATCGATTTTTTAAAAATTTTGTTACCATCGATAGTATCGATAGTGCTCCGATGTTTTCCCAGCACTACCCGGAGTAGAAGGTTTTGAAGTTCACCACTCATGCCATCCAGCCTTTCGTGCAGCAGCGAGATCATATGCTCCTCGGATTCCTTAATCTTGGTGGCAATAAGGTTTGCTTGCTCATAAAAACGCGTGTTGATCAGTTTCTAGATCGGCGAGGTATTACCGACTTTGCTCTTTAGCTCTCAAGTCAAGTTTTCACTTGGATACGGGTGCCATGTTTATTTTTTAGGACAGTGTCATTGCGTTTTTTTTTTGTGTGTTAACTTTTTAACTTTGCCTGCGCTTGAATAATTAGAAAAGCTTATATTGCAGTTTTTGCGCACAAAAATTAGCAATTAGCAGAGCTCATATTGAACGTGTCTTTGTGGAACGAAAGCTTTTATTCTTCTTTATACTTCGCGAAATTTTTTCATTGAATAGTAATCACACCATAACAAAGATTCAGTTCTGCGCACGAAAAAATATTAATACGAACAAACAGCGTGAAGCGTACAGAACGTACAGTGACATTGTGACATTCCGTGGTACCTTAAAGTAAGTGCTGTGGTAGATTAAAGACCATTGTGGCTGTCAAACCAGCACCCAGCGCTCAAAACAATGTCATGTAGTATGCATAACAATCTGTCATAAGCCCACTATATTGCAGGGTTGAAATGGACAGAATACTACCCAAACATAATATGATAAATTTTAATTTTTGAGTTATACATTTATTCATTTTTGCCACCGAAATTAGCATAATGTCCCATTGTCTTTGTTAGCTAAACTCGCTCGCAGTTTTTATCACCGTTACTTGGTGTAAGCATATTGTTGGCTCATCTTTGTTTCGCTCTTTCGCTAATTCAGCATTGGAAGTATCCCGTTTGAAAGCTCTTCGCTATGCAAAGTCGAGCTGCATAACATAAGATTTTCGAAGCAATCGATCTTTTCTGTCGTAGCACCAAAAGAGTGAAGACGTTTATTAAACAAATTAAAATGATTTAATTAAAAACTATGTGAAACTTAAACTTTATTAAAAGTACAGTTCGGCAATAAGGCCTTAAAATTGTTAAAGTGCGACAGAAAAGAGATTATTGAATCTATTGCAAAAATAACCCGACACTTGCTCATGTGTAGCAGTGCGGTTTAATTGTTATTTAAATTGCGGAATTTTCAAGAGAAGGTGATATTTTACTAATTTTTAATAAGTGCATTTTTCTAAAGTTCTTGTGTTCATTTTTGTGTAGTTGGAGACAGCGTTCAAGTGTCGGCGGCTGTTGCTAAGTGCGCTGTGCGCGTTACACACATACACACACATAGCCGTCGACCGCTGCAAATTCACCTTGGTGTGACCACAAGCACACAAGAACCCCTCGATATTCCGTAAAGTATTAGATGACCTGATAGATCTGATCTAGACAGAGACCAAAAAGCGAATTTGCTCAGGAAGCCAGGATTGTGAGACTCCGCTGACGGAAGTGGACCTACAAAACTTTTATTGTGTCTGTATCTAAACCAATATTTGTTACCTCTGGTGTTGTTCCCCAGGGTAGTCATCTTGGTCCTTTGCTATTTAATTTGTTTATTAACGATCTCCCAGCTGTTATTACTAACTCTTTTGTGTATATGTTTGCTGATGATGTGAAGCTATGTTTCACCTTTAATGACGCTTCCCTGTGTAATTTACTACAGTCGGATTAGGGTGCTTTGTCAGCCTGGTGCCGAACTAACTTACTAAATTTAAATTGTTCAAAATGTAAAGTCATGTCTTTTTGAAGAAGTACCCCTCATACTGCTCACTACTTGCTTGATGCTTCACCACTTGACCGCGTGTTTGAAATTAAAGATTTAGGCAAAATATTGCAAAAACAGTTCTCTGAACTGCGTCCATGTTATGCCAGGAAAGCATGACTGAGACAGCCAATGAGACGCGCTTCCTTCCATCGACTTGCTAAGGGTCATCACAAGGGCGCTGCCTTCTGGTTTTCGGAAAATATGTAATCCACTGTTGAACACCAAGACGGAGCGGCTGAGTCTGCCCGTTCAGGATTGAACTTTGGCAACACGACTGTAGATGAATCTTTCGGTCTGCTCTGTGAGTGTTGCACTTGTTTTAACAGTTCCATAAAGTAAAGATTTTGCGACTCCAATAGTTTCAGCAAACTTTTTTCACTATTTGTAGGTGTTGGCGATCCCACTTCTGATGCCGAAGATGTTGCAGAATCATCTTGTGCAGACTCGTTTAATGTGTCGCTTTCTATTTCGCGTTCAGCGCAACGTTTTCTAAGGCGTAATTTGTGTGAGCGCTTCATGACTGTTTTGTTCACTGGTAATATTCAAAGTGATCAAAAACCAACGCGTGCCTAACACGCATAACCAAAACGTTCAGTACTCGCCTAGACACACCGTACGGTACTTTTCCAGGCTCGCTACCTACACATTTTGGTGAATTACTCTTTACTATGTATACCATAGATGCCCAAAGCCAGCATACGGCTGAGCAACTCCAAAACTCACACATAAAAAACACCAATACCAAGAAGAGAACAGTTATTTGTATATCAATTTGTGCACTAGAAAAAAGTGTACATAGGTACCATTTCACTAAATTAATTTAATAAAAAAAAGTTTCACAAATGATTCTTCTTTTCAATAATAATAATGTAAATACAAAAAAAAATAAATTTTAACATTTCATTTCGTTTAGCTTCATCTTTTTTAATGAGTTTGAATGATAGATAATAGATTTTAACAAATGTTTTCATGTTTAACAACTACTCAATAAATTGTCTATACTTATGTTTATTTTGGTTAGAGATAATTTTAACAAGGATTCTAAATTATCGTTTGTTAGTCGATTTCAATGTTTGTTTTTTATTAGTTTTAAACTTGAAAAAGCACTCTCGCAAATATAGGTACTTCCAAACATAGAATAAATTCGTAAAATTTCTTTGTGAAGTAAGAAACTCAGTTTTTACTAAACTTAGGATAGTTACGCTAACCGGACGCTGAGAAAACGGGCCTAAGTCAGTGATAAATTAGCGATTATATCAATTCTGGTGGAGTATTCAATATGTGTGTTGGGTCGATACAAGCAGCCAATAAGCATTTTAGTATCACTGTTCGTATTTAATAGTTCAATGAAGAGATATTCAATTTAGCTCTATTTCGGCTGCTTAAGGATGACTTTGCATTTCACTCTTGATTCACAAAAATGGGAACTCCCCCAACATGATCAACTCGATCAGAACGAAACACACTATAGCCACTACATTCAATAGTCGAATCACAAAGATCGGGGACAAACCATGTTTCGGACACACATACAACATCAACATTTCAATTTACAAACAAATAACGAAACTTTTCAATCTTGTTGACCTAACTCTGAGAATCAATATGACATATCTTGATCCCATCCTTTTTGCACAAGACCCTAACCATCGCATGGCTGTTCGTTATGGAAATGTTATTTATGAACGGCATTGAGTTCATATGGAAGTGAAAAAATTCAATTCTAAATTTAAAGCACATAGGAACATTAAAACACAAGTTTAAGAGAAAACGTTTAAAAATGTAGATAATAGAGAAAAGATATTTATAAATGAAACTTATTTTACTAGGAGCGAAAAAGATCAGGTGCTTTTTCGGTTGAAATTTCGGCCTGCAGTCGAGAGAGTTTTTGTTTGCTGTCAATGCATATAATTTCGTCTTACTCTCTTCTCTTCACGTGCTCGAGCCGAAAAACGACAGAATTCTGATACAAGCACCTTGCCCTTCTTCAGTTGCATCGCCTGCTTAACTAACTAACTTTTTAACTTGCGTTGGTGATGGTTGTGTTTTTGCGTGCTCCGAGTAAATTATCTGTTTTCTTGTGATTGTGAACGGTGTTTTCATTGGTAACATTTGTAAACATTTACTGAAGTGATCGCAAGTGTACTTTGTATGTATTTAAGTGTTTAGTTATAAAACTGCCGGCTTAGTATTTGATTTTATTTAAGGTTGAACAGCCGCTGCATTGCTTAAAATTACAGAAAACACACGTACATCCATACATACTTATATTTGCTTTTATATATTCTGTATTTTCGTCTGCTAACGCCAATCACTTTGTCTATTTTCTTGCTCTCGCTCTCCAACGTCAGTCCTCCCCGCTCTCGACCGCTCTTATCAGTCGTTCTTGTTGTTATAACTGCTTACGATGATTTTTACCGTTTTATCGTGCTCTTTGCATTGATACGTTTTAACTTACACATACCTGCACCATAACTTTTTTTGCTAAAGCATATTGCTTCATGATGCTTGTCTGTTGCAGTGAAAATTGCAAATTGGTTGGTTCAACCAACCAAGATTTTATTTTGTGTGGTCTATGTGACAACATCATCCACATGAAATGTGTTGGCTTTACAGCCAAAACCAGGGAATGTCTGCTTGCTGACACAGGCCTTAAATGGTATTGTGGGTCTTGTAAAGAGGCGGTGAAAGAATCTTCACAATTTATGAGGCAGACTCACGAAGGCTTTAAAGCTATGCACCTTGCTTTTAATAACCTGCAAAAGTCTTTCGAGCAGCTTGAGTCCAATTTCAAAAAAGGCAAAGTGATAACTGAATCCCGGAAGCGTAAAAAGACTTCGGGACCTAATCCGATAACTGTCCCACCTGTCCTGCCCACTAAACCGCTTCTGGTGCCTAGCAATAATCCCCCCATGGGTACTATTGCTAGCTCATTAATTTTATTTAACTCCCCGTCAAGGAATCTTAACAATAACCTTGCCACTAATAACATAATTTGTGATCCTATTAGTGAGTCCTCCGGTCCAACAGCTAGTGTGCCTATTGACTCTACTGGCGTTACAATTGGGGCACACAAGCCTCTGGTTGTTGTGCCACTAAATAAATTTGTTTTTGTTTCTAGGCTGGCATCCGATACGTCATCGGATGATGTTGCAGCATATGTTAAAAGTAAAATCGATTCCCCTCTTATTGTTGTTGAAAAGTTTAAATTTAAACATGCCAGAAGTATATCTTCTTTCAAGTTGGGTGTACCGCCTGCACTTTTTTCGACAATTTGCTCTGAAAAGTTTTGGCCACCGCAGCTTGTCGTTAAGGAGTATACGAATAGGCGAATTAATAACAATAATGGTATTAGGATCAATAGCACACCGCCTGTTGGCCATCCTGTTGCCTCCACCTCGGCTGCAAAAAGCTAACTGGTAATACTGGCCTCAAAGTTAGGCCTAACCTAACGGCAAATAATTACAGTACTTTGATCTCAATAGTGCACACTGAACTGTTAAGATATTTCTGATTATTCCATTTTTCCATCTAAATATAACTTGTACAGATGCGATCGCACTTCCCGCAAAGGGGGTGGTGTTCTCATTGCTGTTGACTCCTGTATTTCCTCTGAACAGATTCTTTCTCAGCATCTTCCAGACATAGAGTTTTTATGTGTTAAAATATTACTAAACGGCCGATCACTTTATGTTTCTTGCATTTATATTCCTCCTCATTCTGATATTAACATTTACTCATCCCATCTGAGTGCCCTGCAACTTGTTTCGCCATTTTTGACAGATATGGATAATCTGATATTGGTTGGTGATTTTAATCTGCCACATGTTGTATGGTCTGTAAATGACACATCTTCGGCGGTATTACCAGTCACTTCTGATGATTTTATTGATGGCCTACTGGAGTTAGGCCTATCGCAAGTTAACAGAGTGCATAACTGTAGTGGTAGAATGTTGGAATTAATATTTGTTTCTTACTCAGATTGCAGTAATGCTAGTAGAATATCCCCTCTAGTGCTTCCGGAAGATACCTACCATCCAACCATAGAACTATCCATCGAAGTTCTTAACCCTGGCTCAGTATCTAATAATACTTTAAAAACACGTTGCTTTCGTAAAACTAACTTTACTAATGTAACACTCTTAATTATTTATTTAAATATCTAGGATGGTTAATAGTTTAATCGATTCTTTTCGGCAGCTGTTACATATACATGTTGTCAGCGTAAGGTTAACCGGAAAAGAGACAGAGGCAAGATCAGTGTGGCCGAACCACACTTTCTGATAAATCTTAATACTAACATCGATACCTTAATACTAGCTTACAATATATCGGTATACACGAGCATAACATAAACAATCGATAGAAATTAAATATAAATGTTGCACAAAATAAATACTTTACAACTCGGCCGTCCTGACAGGGAATCGACCTCGATTTCACCTACTCTAGATCATAGAGGGCTTGAAATCTTACCAAACGGCGGGTGTTGCCTGCGGTCAGACATCAAAAGCACAATTTCAAACCGACGTGAGCCACAATTTTAGTTTAGAGGACTCCAGCACACCATCATACGGAAGCTATGTGAGCTGGGAGCCTTCAACATCTCGGATGACATACCGATCATTCGGGAGTTTCTTGTGGATGACATAGGGACCGCGGTATCGCTGAATGAGTTTTTTGTTTATGCCGGCCGTCGTATCAACATTCTTGATGACGACGAAATCACCTTCTTCAAAATTAACGATGATATTTGCTAAAGTACTCTGTGTTATACTCTTGAGATTTGACAATGTTCTGCAGGGCAATCTTACAGGTGTCTACTAAGGGCACTTCACTAATAAGCCTATCATCTAAACGCTCAGATAACTCATCTATAACAGCACCGCGCTGTTCGACACCAAAAAAAAGGACGGAGGGTTCAAATTTAGTTGTGGAGTGGATTGAATTATTCAAGGCGAACTCAATTTTCGGAAGTTGCTTCACCCAATCGGCATGATCCGATGGCTCGGCCAATTTAGCAATCATGGGACTTAAGACACGATTGACACGTTCTACTTGCCCATTAGCACGGGGGGAGGCAGTGGCATTCTGGACATGGATTATATGGTGGGACTGCAGAAAATCAGCGAATTCGGCGGAAGTGAAGCACGTACCTCGATCGCTAACAATTCGGCGAGGTCGACTATAGTTGGGGAAATACTGCGTCTCTAAAGTGTGACATACTTCTCAGGAATTAGTTGTAGCGGCAGGGTACAATTTGACAAACTTCGTAAAGGCATCAATGACGACAAGAAGATTTTTTTTTTTCTAGACGGCGTGGACGGAAGGGGTCCTAAGTGGTCAATATGAAGAGTATCAAATGGCAGAGGGGTTTTCGGAATACTATGCATGGTAGCATTACCATTATTAGCGGAAGGGGAATAGTAAATACATTTGAGGCAGTTTTTAATAAAGTTGTTAACGTAAGATTTCATATACTGAAACCAATAATGTTTTTTAATCTGTGTGCAACACTTTTCAGTGGCCAGATGGCCTAGCTTCTCTTGCACTGTTCGTATGACACTGTTAATCATTTCGGCAGGGACATAAAGCTGAGGTACATCAGTCGGTGATCGGCGATACACGACACCATCTTGCAGCTCAAACCCAGCAACTTCTTGGTTCTCCAGGACACTCCAAAGATTGACAGTTTCTGGATCACGGTTTTGCGTCAGTTGTAGTAGGAAATCTAGGTTCACATCGTCCACATATGCAGGCGTGTCTATTCTACTAAGTGCATCAACATGCGGCATACAAATACCGGACCGATGTACAATGGTATAGTTATAATTTTCTAAAAGTAATGCCCAGCGGGCAATTTTCGCGGAAGATCCACCATTCTTAAGGGTTAACGCTAATGAATTACAATCTGTTATTATCTTAAACGGAATGAACTTCAGGTATGTCTCAAAACGCTTTAAGGCGTATACAATAGCCAGGGTTTCCAATTCATAACTATGCAATTTGGATTCTGGGACGGAAGCGGTCTTCGAAAAATAACACACAGGATGAAATTTATCATCAGTTTGTTTCTGCAGGAGCATCGCTCCAAAACCGGCGGAACTAGCATCACAATGTAATTCAGTTTCAGACTTCGGGTTATAAATAGACAGCACCGGTGACTCGATCAGTTTGGACTGCAGTGTTCGGAATGATTTAAGACACTCATCAGAAAAAACGTAAAGGGCATCTTTTTTCAGCAGGCGCGACATCGGATAAGCAATTTTGGCAAAGTTGGGTACAAAGCGGCGGAAGTAAGAAAAGAGACCCAAACAACGTTCAAATTCTTTCCTATCCCGGGGTTCCGGCAGACTTTTTATGGCTTGAAGGTGACCTGGTTTCGGGGTGATACCGGAAGAATTCGCTAAATACCCCAAATACTCCAACTAATTGTGCGCGAAACGACACTTAGACAGTTTAAGGCGTAACCCATTCACTCGTAAGGTATAAAGTGCCTCTTTCAACACTTGCAGATGGGTTTTAAAATCACTCGACGCGATCAATATGTCGTCCATATAAATCACTAATTGACCTCTATTGATCAAGTCCTTCAGCACAAAGTATACAAATCTAGAAAAAACTGGAGGACCATTACATAAGCCAAACGGCATGCGTACGTACTCAAATTGACCATCAGGTGGTACAAAGGCTGGGTATTTAATCGAATCAGGATGCATTTTGACATGGTGAAATCCACTTTCTAAATCTAGTACAGTGAAGTACGATTTACCCCCCAGATGTTCAACACAATCCTCTAACAGCGGAATTGGAAAGTGGTCACGGACAGTTATTTTATTCAGCGGGCGATAATCAACACACTTCCTTAAGGTATTATCTTTTTTCTAACGGGCACTATAGCGGAAGCGTAAGGGGAACTACTATGACGGATAATGCCGGCAGTTAATAAGTCATCACATATTTGGCACACTTCGTTACGCTCGTGATGTGATAATCGGCGGGGTCGGCAGAAAATAGGGGTCTGACTTGTCAATTCGATTTTCATTTCGTAATTGGTCGGTTTAATCAGTTCGGAAAGGACATCAACATAGGAGGCGGAAATAACAGACTGCAACTTTGTAGATTGTTCTAACGGCAGAGTAGGCTCTATATTAAACTCATTTTCACTAACAGCAGGTAACTCGATTGCATTAATGGCTGCTAGGGCATCACTCAACGAATACTCAGACATGACGGAACACTCTATTTTAGTGGTACACGACTGTGATTTGGCAGGTATAAACTCATTTTCACTAAGCGACCGGGTTGACTCATTTTTGGTCATTGGCGTTTGACATCTTTCCTAAACAAGTCAAGTGAATTAAGGACAGCAGTGAGTTTCTTGTTACAATTCATTTTATATTTATCTAACTTCAGTAATTTTCTTTTTGTATAAGACACTTTTATTTTACATAATTTCAAATTTGTTTTAACAAAAAAGTCTCTACCCAAGATCATAGGCAAATTTGTGGCACTGTTAGGCAGTACATCAAATTGATGGAATACTGTTTGTTGGAATATTCTAATTTCACACTGAATTTTTCCTAAAGACGTAAGTTGGTCGTTACCTAGACCACGGCAGTTCAGCAGGGTTGGCTTTAGGCTATATGAAGATGGCACTTCTGATTGCCGAATGAAACTTCTAGGACTACCAGAGTCGAGAAGGGAAAAAATATTCGTAAACTCACTTCCTTTCACTTGATTTGACATAAAGGCAACACTCACCATTTGTAGATGATCTACTTTATCTATCAAGGCGTCTCCGCAATGGGGAAGAGTGACTGCGTCGGCAGCGGCGGCGTTGGTGGCACCGGAAGTTCCAATCTTCGGGCAGTTCTTGTATATATGGTCCAGTTTGCCGCATTTAAAGCAGGAATTCGCTGATCTGATTGGCTTCGGGCACTGGGACTTATAGTGTCCAGATCCAAAACAATTAAAGCACCGCACATCCTTACAGCAGGGAAGGCATTCGTGGACGGAAGGGAAACACTTGTAGCGGCAGGTTGTCGAGGCAGAGGCTGGTTCATGGCAGCCACTTGTTTGTGTAGATTCAACAACACTGGAAGCTGGGTTATCGCTAGAACAGCAGACGGCGGGGCAGCAGCTTGAACAGTTGATGATAAGCTTAGCACTTAGTCAGCAGACAGCAAGGCGGCAGCGGGAGCAGTTAACAGCGGGGTTCACGTTGGAACAGCAGACATAAGCAGAAGCAGTTGACGGCGGGGCTAACGTTGGAACAGCAGACGGCGGGTCATCAGCAGAAGCAGTTGACGGCGGCGTTAACGTTGGAACAGCAGAAGCAGTTGACTGCAAGGTTGACACTGGAACAGCAGACAGCGAGGCGGCATCAGAAGCGGTTGGCGGCAGAGATGACGCTAGAACAGCAAACAGCAAGGCATCAGCAGAAGCAGTTGACTGCAAGGTTGACACTGGAACAGCAGACAGCGGGCCAGCAACAGGCGCAGTGGGAAGCGGGGTTACCACTTGGACAGCAGGCAGCATGGCGGCAGCCGGAACAGTTGACAGCAAAAGTGGTTCGGCAACAGCAGACAGTGAGGCGGCAGCAGCAGCAGTTGACGTCAGAATTGTTTCGAAAACGGCAGACAGCGGGGCGGCAGCAAGAACGGTTGACGGCAGGGTTGCTGGTGGCGCAGCAGACACAAGTGCAGCAGCGGAAGAAGTCGACGGCAGAATTGGCGCTAAAACGGCAGACAGCGGGGCGGCAGCAGGATCGGTTGACGGCAGAATTCTTTCGGAAACAGCACACAGCGGGGCGGCAGCAAGAACGGTCGACGGCAGGGTTGCTGGTGGCGCAGCAGACACAAGTGCAGCAACGGAAGAAGTCGACGGCGGAATTGGCGCTAAAACGGCAGACAGCGGGGCGGCAGCAGGATCGGTTGACGGCAGAATCGTTGCTGAACAGCAGACAGCGGGGCGCAGCAGGATCGGTGACGGCAGAATTGTTGCTGAAACAGCAGACAGCAGGGCGGCAGCAGGATCGGTTGACGGCAGAATTGTTGCTGAAACAGCAGACAGCGGGGCGGCAGAAAGAGCGGTGGACGGCAGATTTGGCGCTGAAACAGAAGACAGCGGGGCGGCAGCAAGAACGGTTGACGGCGGTGTTGCTGATGGCACAGCAGACAATGGGGCGGTAGTGGAAGAGGTTGATGGCAGAATTGTTGCTGAAACGGCAGTCAACTGGGCGGCAGCGGAATTCGTCGACGGCAGCGTTGACACTTGAGCAGCAGATTTTGCGGCAGCATCAGGCGCAGGGGGCGCTGGGACAGCAGGTGGCGAGGCGGCAGCAGATTTTGTCACCTCTGATACTGATTTGCGTATCTGCACAAGGTTCGCTAGCGGCGGAGCGTCACCGTAAGGTTAACCGGAAAAGAGACAGAGGCAAGATCAGTGTGGCCGAGCCACACTTTCTGATAAAACTTAATACTAACATCGATACCTTAATACTAGCTTAGAATATATCGGTATACACGAGCATAACATAACATAAACAATCGATAGAAATTAAATATAAATGTTGCACAAAATAAATACTTTGCACTAAATTAAATTATCTTCTTCAGCATACTAATTGGTCTCGGCTTTATTCTTGTACTGATATAGAAACAGATATTGCCATATTTTATAGGACCTTTAATTCGCTTTTGGATATTTGTGTTCCCCTCACTTGTTCTTCAAGTGATAATAAACCACCTTGGTTTACGAGGGAATTATCGCAATTGAAAAACGCGAAGACAAGATCATATAAAAAATTTAAAAAATCGGGAACTACTTTAGACCTATCTTCGTATTTAGTTGCAAAATCTAGTTTTCTTTCTGTTAATACATCTTGTTATAATAATTATCTTAATCGTTGTAGACTAAACTTTTCACGTGACCCTAAACAGTTTTATAAATTTGTTAACTCTAAACGTAAGACTTCTTGCTTGCCATCCTCAGTATACCTAGATGATACAAAAGCAAGTTCTGATCAGGCAGTAGCCGATCTATTTGCTAAGTATTTTCAATCAGTATACTCATCGAATATGTATAGTCGTAGTAATTCCTATCCTTTTCAAGTTCAAACGCCAAATTGCATATATGTACCAGTAGTTACTGAGTCTACGCTCCTGAGTGGATTTAACTCTATTTAACCTGGCTACTTGCCTGGTCCTGATGGAGTGCCAGGCTGTATTCTTAGATACTGCGCGGATTCTCTTTGTGCGCCATTAAATAAATTATTTAACTTGTCTTTTTATTCAAACGTGTTCCCTGATATATGGAAGGAATCCTTTATAATTCCACACCATAAAAATTCTTCAAAATCAAACGTTAAAAATTATAGGGGCATATCCAAGTTGACTGCCATACCAAAAGTCTTTGAAAAAATTATATGTTCTCAACTGCAACACGGATGTAGTTCGATTATATCGCCTTACCAACATGGTTTTGTTAGGCGTAGATCTACTACCACTAACCTTCTTGAATTCACTTCGCTTGTTATCAAAGGGTTTCAGGAAAAAATGCAAACTGACGATGTTTACACCGATTTTAGTAAGGCATTTGATTCTGTAAGTCATTCTCTGTTGCTTCATATATTATATACTATTGGATTTCCATCAAAACTTTTATTGTGGCTTTGTTTTTAAATCGTCTGTATCTAAACCAATATTTGTTACCTATGGTGTTGTTCCCCAGGGTAGTCATCTTGGTCCTTTGCTATTTAATTTGTTTATTAACGATCTCCCAGCTGTTATTACTAACTCTTTTGTGTATATGTTTGCTGATGATGTGAAGCTATGTTTCACCTTTAATGACGCTTCCCTGTGTAATTTACTACAGTCGGATTAGGGTGCTTTGTCAGCCTGGTGCCGAACTAACTTACTAAATTTAAATTGTTCAAAATGTAAAGTCATGTCTTTTTGAAGAAGTACCCCTCATACTGCTCACTACTTGCTTGATGCTTCACCACTTGACCGCGTGTTTGAAATTAAAGATTTAGGCATTATTCTTGATCCTAAATTAAAGTTTGACGCTCATATTTCGTCTATGGTCAATAAGGCCATTAATGTCCTTGGCTTCGTCCAGCGGTGGTCGAAAGAGTTTAATGATCCCTACACCACTAAAACACTTTATACATCCCTAGTACGTCCCATCCTGGAGTATGGATCTTGTGTGTGGTCCCCACAATACTCGATTCACCAGGATAGAATTGAATCTGTGCAGAAGAAATTTCTTCTATTTGCCCTTAGAAGTTTTAACTGGGTTCCTGGAGTTGACTTACCCCCGTATTCTAGTAGACTCCTTTTAATAAATCTTCCCTCCCTGTTAAACCGTAGAACTATGCATGGAGTATTATTTATTACTAACCTACTTAATAGTGAAATCGACTCATCAGTTCTTTTAAGTCGAATTAAATTTAATGTCCCAATTAGATCTTCACGTAACTTTTTACTCCTTAGCCTTGATCGTTGCTTCAGCAACTATTTAACTCATGAACCATTTCGTGTTATATGTTCTGACTATAACAAACTTTATTCTCTTGTCTCTTGGAGGCCTCAACTCCAGTACTAAAAATATCGATCCGTTTTTCTTTATCTAATCGTAACCACTAATTACTAATCTAACGCTGGTCTGATTGGGTTTTTGGGTTTTTCCCAATCCTCGCAACAAATGTTGGACTACTCAATTTTTTATTGAATTTCCCAGAACTTTAACGTTAACTTTTAATTATATTTTCAGATTTATATATTATTCTACATTTACTTAATTTAATTATTTTAACTATTTGTAATTTAAATTAAATTTGATTTCTTTTAAATGTCAGCTGCTCTTAGCTGACAATAAATAAATAAATAAAATAAGGATGTGGTAACTAATTTTTGTGAGCGGCGGTTGTTGTCTGACCCTAAATATTGTCCTTAGCCTGGGCGTTGGGGTGACTCTAAAAATAAAACGATAAGGTGTTAAATATCGTTTGCAGCTGCTCACCCTCAACATACGGCACTCCATCCAGCCACATGTCATTTGCTGTGCTGGTGTTGGATTGATTTGCGAGCTTTGCCTCAAATGAATCAATTTGAGTTTGTAGAGCATGGGACTCCTCCGCCTCTTGTTTCAGTTTCTGGACCCGGAGTTAGTGCTGGGAAAACATCGATTTTTTTCACTATCGATTTTTCGATGTTTTAGACTAATGAAACATCGATACTATCGATTTTCCACTCTACTTGAAATAAATTTTTTAGGTTTGTAATCTTGGTAAATTTAAAACATGAAAAGTCATTTATTTATAACTAAGTAAAAACTCAAAATATATAACAAAAAAATATAAATAAAGTAGCTCAATTCAATTGTGTAAATAACTTTTTTGAGATCAATCTTCTTCTAGTAACCAATTGTTGCGGCTCATAAAAATAATCATATCTGCTGTGGAAGCTTGAAGTGAAGCCCTCTTTTGACTAATAACATTTCCAGCTTTGCTGAAAATGCGTTCACTTTCCACTGACGTTGCCGGAATGCATAGAATTTTTTTGCACCAAGCTTTGAGACCGTCATTTCCATTCATGTTCTACAAAACAAGATAGTTATATTATTTATCTTTATTATTATTAGAACAAAAAAATTACCTTCCAATAGTCCAGAGGGTTACAATCTTCATCCAGATTTGGACTATCATAATAGTTCCGAAGGCTTAAAATGGAGTCAACTCGTTCAGTCCTTGGTTTATTGGCAATGTTTCTTTTTAAGAAAGCAAACAGTGGCTGAATTTTGGCAGAATTGTCAGTTGGTGTTGGTGGCCCGGTGTTGTCAGGTGCATGATTTTTGTTGTGATGGGTCAGTTCGTTTTCCAACGCTTTTACGGCTTCTGACACGTTGTGAGAAAAAAGGAAGACCTCCTTTTTGAACCGAGGATCAAGCAACGTGGATAATCTGGTCATAGTTCGTTTTTCATATTCCAACAGTCTACGTTTACTGCTATCAATTAAATTTAATAGCATATCAGAAACTTCTTTGGTTTGTACTTTGGGTTTTAAACTTTCCATAGTATCAAGCAATCCACACACTACCGGAACTATAAGCGAAACTGTTACATTTGTTGATGATGATACTTTTTCTGTAGCGGTGTTGAAAGGTGCAAGCAATTCTACGATCTCCATTAAAGTTGCAACTTCTTCCGCAGTCAGAGGTGCAGGTGCTTTTGGTATGCTTAGTAGAACTTTTCCAATTACTTCATTGATGAGGATTATTCGTTGAATCATAGCAAGTGCGTTGTTCCATCTGGTGGGGACCTCTTGCTTTAGGCTGTACACAATTCCTGGCCGCTGAGCATTTCTTAGCTTTGCATATGAGACGTTGCTTTGTTTGAAAAATTTAACAATGAGCTTGCACTTCTCAACCAGGGAATGTATACCATCCATCTTAAGAGCTTCTTGTACAATTAAGTTCAGTGTATGAGCGAAGCAAGGCAGATTTCGTTTCTGAATATTCTCGCACATTTTAGTCATTACTTTATCGTTATCGGTAACAATTGCGTAGACTTTGTTAAAAATTTGCCAATTATCTAAAACCGAGCGCACGGTTTCGCCAATATTTTTGCTGAATGGTTAGTTTCATTAAGCAAAAGGTTTGTAGAAAGCACAGGTGAACGTAAAATATAATCATCATCGATAAAATGACATGTGATGGTGATAAATGATACACTTTTTCGTGAAGTCCACAGATCGGTCGTAATAGCAAGATGCTCAACTTTATCTAAAGTGGTACACAACTTAGCTTTCATATCAATAAACAAATTTTCCATCTGCACATGCTTCAATGTCTTCCTAGATGGCAATTCATAGCGGGGGTCCATCACTTTCATTAATTTACGGAAACTCTTCTCTTCAACAAGGGTGAATGGTTGAATGCTACATGCAATGAACTCAGAAACCGTATTGTCTATCAGTATTTTACGTGCAGAACTTTTATCGTACTTTTATTCTATAAAGGATAAAATACTGCCAGAAGACTTAGGTAGATCTCTAAGATCTGAAAATTTATATCTGGATGCAATCGCCGAATATGATCTCTGAGGTTTGAAGTGTTTCCGCAAGTTTTATAAATTTTACCACAGGCTTTGCACTTAGCACTAGAACCGCTCATTTTGTTGAAATATTCCACACTTCCGATTTACTTAACTTATTTTTGTTGCTGTTTCCCTCGTTCGAACCATTTGTACATGCAGCACTCGCCATGTTGTTTTCTCCAAGACATACACAAAAAATTAATTTGCAATTTTAAACGACAATAATTGAAAGTTATAATTACCTTTGTTTCTGTTCCCAACGAACTTAACCATCCTTGCGACCTTCCGAACACCAACACCAATTATTATTATTCAACTAATGAATTAAAGAATATTAGTAAATTTATTTAATATCCGAATTATTTTACTTACTCCAATTCAGCCACGCACAATATGTAAAGAGATGGAAAATTTTCTCAAAACATCGATAGTGAAAAAAAAACAATCGATTTTTTAAAAATTTTGTTACCATCGATAGTATCGATAGTGCTCCGATGTTTTCCCAGCACTACCCGGAGTAGAAGGTTTTGAAGTTCACCACTCATGCCATCCAGCCTTTCGTGCAGCAGCGAGATCATATGCTCCTCGGATTCCTTAATCTTGGTGGCAATAAGGTTTGCTTGCTCATAAAAACGCGTGTGATCAGTTTCTAGATCGGCGAGGTATTACCGACTTTGCTCTTTAGCTCTCAAGTCAAGTTTTCACTTGGATACGGTGCCATGTTTATTTTTTAGGACAGTGTCATTGCGTTTTTTTTTTGTGTGTTAACTTTTTAACTTTGCCTGCGCTTGAATAATTAGAAAAGCTTATATTGCAGTTTTTGCGCACAAAAATTAGCAATTAGCAGAGCTCATATTGAACGTGTCTTTGTGGAACGAAAGCTTTTATTCTTCTTTATACTTCGCGAAATTTTTTCATTGAATAGTAATCACACCATAACAAAGATTCAGTTCTGCGCACGAAAAAATATTAATACGAACAAACAGCGTGAAGCGTACAGAACGTACAGTGACATTGTGACATTCCGTGGTACCTTAAAGTAAGTGCTGTGGTAGATTAAAGACCATTGTGGCTGTCAAACCAGCACCCAGCGCTCAAAACAATGTCATGTAGTATGCATAACAATCTGTCATAAGCCCACTATATTGCAGGGTTGAAATGGACAGAATACTACCCAAACATAATATGATAAATTTTAATTTTGAGTTATACATTTATTCATTTTTGCCACAGAAATTAGCATAATGTCCCATTGTCTTTGTTAGCTAAACTCGCTCGCAGTTTTTATCACCGTTACTTGGTGTAAGCATATTGTTGGCTCATCTTTGTTTCGCTCTTTCGCTAATTCAGCATTGGAAGTATCCCGTTTGAAAGCTCTTCGCTATGCAAAGTCGAGCTGCATAACATAAGATTTTCGAAGCAATCGATCTTTTCTGTCGTAGCACCAAAAGAGTGAAGACGTTTATTAAACAATTAAAATGATTAATTAAAAACTATGTGAAACTTAAACTTTATTAAAGTACAGTTCGGCAATAAGGCCTTAAAATTGTTAAAGTGCGACAGA